>CM055205.1:5067298-5092476 GCA_029224185.1 Karalla daura | reverse complement strand
CAGGCCCGTGCGCCTCGGTTGGAGTGCGGGTCCGAGTGCAGAACAACATTAATCCATTGATCGAATGTTGCCAATCGTTCCGCACCTCTGACCCTGAATACCAAATCGGGCGCAGGCCGCAGAGTGCAGACTTTGAGAACCCCCCTGGCCTCTGGACCTGTGCTTTTAATTTGTCTCTCTGCTTTTCGGAGAGCCTCGGCTGGCAGCGATCACCTGCCTGTCAGGTGGAGCGTGTCCAGCGCTTCAGAGCCCTCTCCTCCAGGCCCCCTCTTTAACGAGGGCACCTGTCAATTAGTGACGAGGTTGAAATGTGCAATCGCGCCATCCCAAAACTGGTCAATCTGCCGCCAGATTACGTCGAAGGCCGTCCCGCCGCTGTGCCGAGCTGGTCTTGGCGCTCCAGTCATTTTCCTGACCAGCGCTCTTTAATCCCTACCGACTGGAATGTAAGTACAAGCTGCTTTTGCCCCCGCGCTGATGCTTTTTTTTTCCCCTCCCTCCAGATGATTATGAATTCTTTAGGTGAAAGGCAAAAAACCAAAAAAGAGAAAATCAATAGCGAACCCAATCAGGTGTATTCCTGGCTCCCAGGGCTGCTTGATGCATTTCGCCACACAGATGAGAAGGTGAAAAGCGGTCGGCGGAGTGTGACAGGCGCGCGTTGCCTGTCGGCTGACGTATAAGTTTGCACGATCCCACGTAAACATTTCCCGTCCTCCTCTCGCATCTCCGCCGCCGCCGCCGCGCATCAGACCTCATCGTGTGACAGCGGCGGCGAAACTCCCCGCAGCGAAGCCTCGAAACGCACAAAGGAAGACGAGACGAGACGCTCCCCGGCTGCGACGGCGAGCCCACGCTCGTTTCCTAGACAGAGGAGACGATGCTAACGTGTGTCCCCCCCCCCCCCACCCCTGCTCTCTCTGCTTGCGTGCCGACAGGAAGAGGAGCTGCGGCAGAGCGGCGAGGCCAAATACCACCACCTGAACGAGGACCTGCACGTGCTGATCGAGGTGTTCGCCCCGCCCGCCGAGGCCTACGCCAGGATGGGCCACGCTCTGGAGGAGATCAAGAAGTTTCTCATACCAGTATGTTGCCTGCCTTCCACGCACACACACGCACACACACACACAGAGTGTCTGGCCTGCCTGTCTCTCCTCGGCTGCTCTTTGGCCCCGGCCAGCTCATTCCCAGCCTGTCCGCAGTGAAGCCAGTGAGTCACGGCGGAGACGACCCGCTCCTTCTCCCGCGCTCTTTGTCTGTTGCTCGCGCTGTAATTCTGTCAGGACCGCCACAGTGTGTGCGCAGCGCCTTTGATTCAGTGCGCGCGCGTGCGTGTGTGTGCGTGCGTGTGTACCATCACGGGTGGAAAGCGGTGAATAGGAACAGGAATAAAAAAAAAATAAAGAGAGAGCGAGAGAGAGAGCGAGGGGGGATCTCGGCACAGGCGTGGGGCTTATTTACTCTTCCTCCATTCATTATGGATGATCCCTCCACGGCTCAGGGCTGTGGTGATTCACATCTAGACATTAATTATCAGCAGGCCCCTCCCCAGCCCGCCGCGTCTCCCCGCCCCCAAGCGGGCCGTGTGGACGGAGCGGACGCACCGTGGCAGTGGTGTCCACATCGCCTCGCCGTCAAAGACCCGTTTCCATGTCAATGACGTGCTTTTAATTCGTTCGGTGGCCGGAAAGAAAACAAACCAAAAAAAATCGAGATGAAGATGAAGGCGAACGGGGTCCCGGGGTTTTATCGGTGGGAGATCAGAAATGTTTCGCTGCCTCGGGAGCAGCAGTCGCGGCTCTACTGTAAAGTGCATTAATTAGATATTCCCGGGGCTGCAGCCCTGGAGATAGAGGAGGAAATTTAATACAGTGTAATTGAAAGCGAGTCCGTCGCTGCTCCTTTCTGTCTGTGCGTGTGTGTGTGTGCGTGAACACGATGCCTCTGTGTGTGCAGGATTACAATGATGAGATCAGACAGGCCCAGCTGCAGGAGCTCACATACCTGAACGGCGGCTCGGAGGACGCCAAGGTGCCGTCGGTGAGGGGCAAGTCAGCCGTCCGTGGCAGAGGGACACCTGTTCCAGGTCCTCCCAGGTAACACACTGTGTGTCTGTCTGCATGCGTGTGTGTGTGTGTGTGAGTTCAGCTGTGGAATGGAAGCTACCGGGAAGGGGGGGATTCAGGTGAACATGGGCGCGGGCAGCATCCTGTTAGAGTTCGAGAGTAAAGATTTAACACTTGGAGGTGCCTCCGTCTGGTCTAGTTGTAGCAGAAATATTCGGTCTGTTTTGTTGTGGGATGCGAGACACAGCTGTCCCGTCCCGTGCATTATATCTCTGTTTGTGCCGTGGAGGCCCGCGTGCCTCAATGATCGGGGACAGTTTTAGTGGATTTGCTAAATGTGTCAGCTGTTGGCGGCGGCTCTCGCTGAATTCGGGCCTGCGCTGTTTTGTGTATTAGCTCTTGATTTAATGAGGCAGCAGCTGATTACGCAGTCAGCTCCTGGACTGATCCTGGGGCTGCCCTCCTCATGCACTCTGCGAGTGAATGAGGGCCCATGGGGTGTCTACACTTCGGGGGCAAAAGAAAGAGAGGGAAAAAAAACACAAACGTGAACAGCGGCCTCAGCTGCAGTCTCCTGTCTCGATGGCGGCCGGGCTCTACACGCAGGGGGAAATGTATGCTGAAATTATAATATTACATCCTTTATGACTTATTAATGCCACTGGAGACAAACAAACTTCGAGGGGAAATGAATTAATAATACACACAAGAGACGCGGAAGGCACAGCGGCCGTGATGGGCTGGCCGAGGCTGCCGCTGTCGGCAGGAAGGATGGTGTTGATCCGGCAGGTGTGTCACAGAGCGCCGAGCTAAAAGCAGCCAAACGCGCCCATTGAAAAGTATCAGCGCGCATCGGCGGTGCGATTCTCTCACACAGCACATTTCATGCGCACATTTAAGTTCAATGAGGGTGGGCCGCCACGACCCGCTCTCTGGTTGTTTACCGCAACATCATTAGAGAAACTGTTTCGTGATTATTGCTCATTCCCCCTAATATATCAGACACTTAGCTATCACCCCTTTCTGTCTCTGTGCTGGCAGGCAACGGTGCGGTGTAACCCGGTGCATCGTCTTAGCAGGGACGCCTCGCGACACAGAAGGCACAATGCGACACACGCGCCGCTGACAGCGTGTGGAACAGTGGAGCAAGCGTGACTTGCCACGTTCGCAGCTGCCCAACTTGTTGTGTCCATGCAAACGCCGCCCCTCCCCTCAGAAGTGCAGCTCTCAGACGGCAGGCAGCGCGTTGGGACGTGCAACACGTCTGGCTGCGGCTCACGCTCCCATCTCATCGCCCAATCTTCAACCTTCCGCGACCAGTTTTATTGTAGTCTCAGTCAAAGGGAGTGGCGAAGACGCGGAGCGGAAGACGATCCCGTTCGGATCACGCAGACAAACAGGCCTTGTTGTAGCGCAAGACTTGTTGTTGGTAGCTACCTGTCAGCAGGCAGCGTGCATCCTCAGGATATACCGCGGCATGATATTATTCCAGTAGGACACACTTAAATCAGACTAAGGACAGACCAAACAAAGGCTTCCTGTTTAATGAGACGGGTTATCTGTCTCTGTGGAGCGGGGGAAGTAGTTTCTCATATTCTACAAGGATGAATGACAGCAAAAAGGCGTCTTCTGAAGGCAGAAAAATGAGCCCCGGTATTTCCAACTCTGCTGAGTGTGTGCAGACCTCAGCAGGAACTACAAAGGAGAGGCAGCGAGCACAGATGACTGGCACAGGACTACAAACCAAAGCAGCGGCGTTATCATTTAAAGTTGCACTGGGCGACTTTGCGCATGGCTGCTTATTTGCTGACAGTCGCCGGGGCGGATTTCCCCCCCGCACCAGAGAGGGAAAGCGGCCGGACAGGAGAGCAAAGACAAGTGAAAGCCCGGGAGTCTGGCGTTCTGTGGACAGAGCTGTCAATACGGCTTAGAGGAAGTTCAATCACCAGGTTCATTTCGCCCCTTCACCCCGGCCCGCGCAGCGATGGCGCCCTCCCTGTCACACCTCGACTCCTGCCATTTGTGTTTTCCACTCGCCTGGCATGCTGCACTGTGCACACCCTAGCCCTACACCTTTCAGCATCGTCTAAAAGTCCTCCTACCAGTACTAGCATTGCTAGTGATGCTAGCATAGAACACATGTTAATCCAACACCGCTTCGCTGCTGTGTGAGGCACATATCAAATAAACAGTTTGACATGGTATTCATTCAGTGGGTTTCCTGGTCCTTCCACATCCCTGTGGTGCTGACCTTTCCTCACCTTGTTTACGCTTCTCATTCCCGAGACTTCATCCCGGTTTATACGGCCACAGCGGCAAGGCGCTGCAGGACCGCAGGTTTCCACAAACGTGGAGCGCCGCGAGCACAATGCGATACAAGTAGATGGAAAAGAGATTTTTTTTTCCCACCCCGGTCACGCCACGAGCAAGCGATTCCACGGCGCGCGCAGCGGAGAGACGGGACACGGCGGAGTCAGCGCGCTCGCTGAGAGTGTGTACGGGAAGAGTGAAGGACCCGAGGAGGCAGAAAATAAGCAGGTTTACTGATCCTCACTGGCACCCCGTCCTCAGAGTCTGCTGTCATGTCCTTGTCATCAGCGACAATGTGCTAGTTCACGTGAAGGCAGCAGTGGTGATGTACTGTACGCTGCATTTGCACTGATTTTCATAAAACTGTCTTATAAGACGATTAAAAGTAGCAACTCTGTGTTCCAGTCGCGTGCGCTTTGTTTTTAGGACTGCGCATGTCGCGACCAGCAGGGAAGTGGGAAACCCTGACTCTGGGACGCAGGGAAGGATCATCTCCGATCGGACCCTGTGATGAAAAAAAAATCGAATCTAGGTTGTTATCGTCGGCCCCACCTCCAGATTAAACTGCTTTTGTGAGCCGTAATTCCATTCGGAGGAGGACGGGGGGGGGGGGGGTCTCTTCTCTGATGGCAAATACTGTGTGCCGGGACGCGCCGATGTGACGTCTGTCGTCCGCAAACACGCGCAAAGCTGAGCCAAAACTGGCATAAATGAAGACTTTGTATGCAAATCAGCTCCGGAGCGTGCTCTCCTCTCTGCCGTTCTGGTGGAGCCGCGCTAATTTTAGCTCCTGTGGGAGCCCGCGGGACTGCAAATAAGAAAACTCATGGCCACCAGACGACTTGAGCACCCCGCTTCAATGCCGTGCTTGAAACGATAATAATAATAATAATAGTAAAAAAAATATATATCTGAACTTGGGCTGTTTGTTCTCTGCGTTCATGAAAGAAAGCACTCCTCTTTCATCGGATTTGGAGATAAACAAGGTCACCAGGATGCGGCGTTTCAGTCGGGGTATAATTGGCAGTGCTTTAAATCACACCCTAATTGCAACTTACCGTGTCTAATTTGAACGTGATGGCGCAGGTCCCGCGGGCCCCCGGGTAGGAAGTCGCGCGCAGCTTTCCGCGCATTCACACTCACGTGCCGGTGTGTGAGATGGGTAGCGGTGCCCTGGGTGCTGGTAGAAACGTCCCGCTCTCAAAGGGGAATAGACCCACCACACTCAAATAAACATCCTCAACAGATTGTTTTTTTTAATGTCTCTCCTTTCTTTAATGTAATGACATTAACAAGAAGAAGAACTGAATGAAGAATAATAAAGAAGCGGGAGTTGGGAAGCTGTGAACATGGAGAGTCACATTTATTCCATTATTCAACACATTGTCAGTTGCGCATGTGACACATCGTGTCTTCTAAGTCATGAGGTGTCCTTGTTAAAACGATGCAGCGGATGATCGTCTCCTTCACTTGCGAATTAGGCCCCCCACCCTAGTATGCGGTGTGGTTAGAATGGAGCTGGAACTGAAAGAAAATGACCTGGGCAGCAACCTCTGAGTTCTCCAGACGCTGCCCCACATCAGCTTTATAAAGACGCCTCCGTCTGTGTGAAAACGACACGCTGCCAGTCCACAAGGTCAGACTGTCCCTGAGTGGCGTGCCTTTACCGAGGCTTGATTACAGGGCACTTAACAGGCCACTAGACCCTTGGTTCTCTGCCTGTTCGTCTCTTTGCTTTTAATACAGGTGTATTCAAGGCGAACTCATAGCCTACATTTACCACCACAACAAAGTGCATGCAATATTTTATGTAATATTCTACATCGTAAAGCTTTCCGTCTTCCATTAGCCAAAATGCACAGTTTATTTCCAGGCAGGGCATGTAAAAATGGCACAAGGAAACGTCATTCGTCACAGACCCAGCTGAAACAGCCTCTTTTCCTTAATAGACAGCGGAGCAATTCAGCAGGACACACGACACGCTGTGTTTTGAGAAATGACTCATGACTCGCCTTTTTTTTTTTTCTCTCTCTCTCTCCTTCTCCGGAGGAACTTGCCTTCCACCCTCACTTTCCCTCTCTCTCTCTCTCTCTCTCTCTCTCTCTCTCTCTCTCTCTCTCTCTCTCTCTCTCTCTCTCTCTCTCTCTCTCTCTCTCTCTCTCTCTCCACCTCCACATAACCAGCCTCTGGATGTATCAAATTCGCCGCCACGGTCGGTTCTGGTCGATGTCGGAAATCATTCACTCGAGTGGAAGTACACACCAAACATAATAAATTACAGCGCCCCATCATAAAGATCCAGAATGCAGTGGACGTCTCATATTGATGACTATCATATCATACCTACAGCTGAGAGATCCTTCCAATAATGCCTTTTTCGTGTGTAAAGGGCTTGGTAGAAAGGGGACCCACGCGCCTCTCTCCCTCGAACAATTCAGAGAACTTATTCACCTCGGAGAGCGCTTCAGCGATGCATAAAAGCCCGTGCCAGCGTCCGCCCTTTCATCTCAACCTGGGCCCGTGTCTGTGTGTCGTGCCAGGAGTCGAGGAGGAGTCCCCCCCCTCCACGCCGCCGTGCCCCGGGGAGCGGCGCCCAGGGGAGCCCCGCCCAGTCGCGCACCGTCCTCCAGAGGCAGGGGCGTCCAGAGAGCCCGGGGCGCGCCCCCGGCCTCCGGGTACCGGCCGGCTCCGCCCATAGTTCAGGACACATACGGCGAATACGTGAGTACACAGCCATTCTCTTGTCCGATCCTACGTGCTTGTGAGGAGCAGACTCGTTTCTCTGTTCCGTGTGAACGTCTGAGCGCTCTGGCTGGGCGCGCGTGCGAGGCGTATACCCTGGCTAGTCGCAGAGATTTCAATAACGACCTGGGAGGCCACGTCACCTGCACATTAGCTGGAACGTAATCGGCAGATGAATTGGTGATAAAAGTGCTTAGTCGCAGCGCTACTTTGCCATCTCCACTTGGAGCTAATTGCACAGTTTCCCAGATTACACCACACTTGTGTATCTGACTGGTTTAGCGTTGCATGTCCGAGAAGAAGAGGCAGCTACTGAAAAAAAAACAAAAAAAACCTACGGACAAAATTGGAGCAGCATAATCTGACATTTACTTACTTTTAGTCTCTAATACGGCTCAAGCTCCCAAATCCTAAAATCTACATTTTACCATAATGCAGCCCTGTAGCTGCTGCCTGCTTGGCAAACCCCACGCCTGCCTTTGCAGCACAGGCTTTCTGCTCTGATGAAACCATCGGGGTTACTTTCTCAGGCTAGAGCTACGGAAGGCATACGTTAGTTCTCTCAGGGTGTTCATCTGCGTGGTAAGTGCTAGAGTATAATGATCTGTTAAAGGGTCCCTGTACTATCCCCATTATTAGGACTTACAATTAGGAGTCAGCAATGCATGCAAGCTCGTGGAGGTATTTACATCCAGTAACTGGGCTGAAAGGGACGCGCGTTTAGGCAGTGTAAACTGGAAGATGACACAGACACCGTGCAGGAAATGTCGATCATCTGTCCATCCATTTTCTCACCTGCTTGTCTACGTCCCGGACAGGTCACAACACAGGTCACCATTCAACTCCACAATTCGGAGGCCCCGGTCGTCCTAAACATGCATGGAATACACGAAGCACTGTGTCTGCATGGAGCCGACTCATGCAGACACAGGGAGAATATCCGCTCCATTCAGCTCCACACACAAAGAGCGACAGGGCTTTTCACCAAACATCTTCTTCAGCTTGAAGTGAAAAGACATTCAAAGCCACACTCGCCCATTCCTCACTCACCCCACTGGAGCACTGATGGCCACTATGCGGGTCAGCCTGCTCTGAGCGTCCATACACAACATCAGGAGCAATTAGGACTTCAGCATCTTGCTCAAGGTTCCTTCCTTTGACCTTGCAGTAGGTGGTTACTGTGTGAGCCACAGCCGCCCCTTCTAAATAAAAAATCCAATAGTTGATTGGACGCGCAAGGGCCCGTGCAGGAGCTGCTTCGAGGTCCTGCTTTGTGTGAACAAATGTAGGCTAAAGAAAAGCTACAACATTCTCCATTTGTGCAACCCACAAAACATTATATAAACTGTTGTTATGAGTTTTTTGGTGAGTTATCCCCCCAGGTTCAAGTAGGATTAGTTAATTAAAATGTTTCCCCTCCCTCGTGGAGGTGGTTAGGTTGGAGATTCGCCACTCTGCAAAATCAAGAACAGATTGTAAAGTATAAGAGACTGATGCCTCATACCTGTGGCACACAAACTCTCTCCGTGGCTATCTACCAAAAGTTTTATAATTGGGAAAACGGGCCCTTCAAAGAGCCCATTTCAGCAGAAATTGAGCGTAGCTGGGTAAGTTTCAGGCTGTACGTGCTGAACTCAAACAAGCGAGCGGCACTCAACAGTCCACCACATCCAGTTTTTTTGGCTCGCCACATGAGGTGTCAGCATAAAAAATTGTGAATTTATTATTTGAGCCCTTATTGTGATGTGGTCTTGCAGCTTACCTGCACAGTCTTATGGGAAGCTGGCTGTAATATCAACAGCTACCAGAGATGAATATATTAGGCTTAGAGTCAAAGCCTTTGTGCATTTGCCAAGAGAGTCTCCTGCTGCACTGTCAAGGCAAGTTCCCGGAGGAATCCAGCATCAACAATGCATATTTAGCAGATCGGAGGAGAGAGGAGGTGGCCCACGTTGGAAAATTGCCCCAGCAACCCATACCTAACCACATGTGACAGGTTTATTCAGAGGTTGCATTTCAAACGCGTGGAGGTCGTGGAGAATGACTCCAGGACCAGCTGTTTCCCATCATTGTCACAGTTGTAAACTGCATCCCCCAACACCTGCATCTGTATCTGGGTGGAGGGGAGGGGCGGGGGGGGGGGGGGGGGGGGGCAAAAGAACCCCCCCCCCCCCCAACATCTGCCAGATGATAAATCTCACCACATCGCTGCAAATTAGGGGCTGAATGAGTTTGACTCGGTATTATCTGAATACAATCCCGGGGCAGGCGTGCTCCATCGGCCGCTGACAAATGGGCCCGTGTATTCATCAGTGAGATGACAAGGAGGCGTGTTTCACATCGGTCGTCAACACGCAGCAGTCACTCGCATGCATTTTTCCATCGTTTGCACTGCGCTCTGTGGCCCCGCCTGGGGCTAAAGTGTTCGTCTCGCTGGAGGCATTTCCCCCAGCCCTCGGTCACCTGCCGCTGGCTCTCTCGCAGTGACTACAGTGTCATTGTCTGGATGCTTTCCGTATACATAATCCCTCCCTGTTAAAGCTCCTTTTTTTGCGTCAGTATTAAATTACTCTGAATCCAATTGTTACCAAACAGAATCACGGCAACGTTATTATCCCATGATCCAGCCTTGGCAGCCCTGGCAGTCTTGAATGGTGACTACAGCGCTAGCCAAATCTCATTTGGTGTCATTCATTAGGTGCTCTGAGATCTCTGTCTTACCTGCTGCTAATCCCATTGAGGAGGAATTACACATGATGTAATTCTCAGTTAAGGAGTGAGACACCGCATGTGATCATCCTGTGTGTGTGTGTGTGCGTGCGTGCGTGTGTGCGCGTTTTATCGTTGTCAATAGTGAAATCCCGCAAGGTTAATCGAAGCAACAGAAGTTTGGTGCTAAATGCGGAGCGAGGAGGGGGTGTTGGCGCGCTTGTTTCTGCTCACTCGTAACTCCTTTGCACGAGAGCGCCGAGAAATGTGCAATGCACGTGGGTTGGCATTGTTTATGTTAAATCGTCCAGATACACTCATCCATTTGGAGCATCGTGGGTCCCTGCCGACTGTGGAGCCGTAAAAAAAAAAAAAAAAAAAAAGGCAGAAGAAAAACTCAGCCTCCCTCAGGCTCTTCCCTGCGTGTCCGGCCCTGTTGAGAGCCAAACGCTGTTAATTGAATCTCGCCCTCTGTGGCGCTGCTTTTACAGCCATTTTCATCTGATCTGGGTTTAATAGTTTGAAAATGTTTCAGCCAGTAGGCTAATGGATTAGCTGTATCCACGTAGGACAGAGCTGAAACCTAAGCGACCACAGGAACACAAGATTAGCAGTGAGACAGGTTTACAGTGAGCAAACATTTTGCAAATGTGAATTATCTGTACAAGTACAAGCTCTACAAGTTTTAACAGAAGGTGGGATTATTTCTCCTTTTTTTTCTTCGCCTTCCTGGGAATTCAGCAAACTGAATACCAGCAGCACAAGATTCCACTCCTTGCATACCGTAATGTCGTAATGGTGAGCATGCTAGCATGCTAATGTTAGCATTTAGCCTAACCACAAACTCTGGGTAGTTCTGGCTAGAAGTTGCAATTTCCTCATGATAATTGGATTTGGTGCAGGTGTGATTGTGGGTGTCAGTGTTTCGAGTCCAGGTGCAATAGACAAGCAGCACCCCCGCCCCCTACACAAAAAGAAAAATTAAGAAAGAAATTGCAATATGCAAGTACACTTGAGGGCTGCTACTGGCAGGGAACAGTATCGCGTTTCACTTTCCTGTGCAGCTTTGTCCCTACAGGGTTAATTCATTAATGACATGAATTCTCCAGAGAACACTTGACAGATGTGAGCAAGCTTAATTTGAAACTTGGATCAGAACCAGAAGTGGTAGAGCAACTGTATGGAAAGCTGAGACATTTGTCAAGCGGAAGATGGGGCAGTGATATTTCATCCTGACGCATGGGACGTCTTTTTTGGCGTCCTCAGTCTGATAGCTTGAGCAGCATTTCTACCCCAGCATCGGGGGAAAGTTTCCGCAAATTCTGGCCTCTTCAGCTTCCCGAAATAAGCTGACTGGAAGAGCATAATAAATGACACGAAGGCTCTGACAAACGCTGAAACCACGGCAGACGACTGAGGGTCACAAATAATGGATTATTTGCTTTCTTTGAGCCATATCACGGGGTGTTATTCTCCCCTCGTTGCTGAGGAGTTGGGTGAGGGAGGGTGCGCCACAGCTGTTTGGAGGCACGACGCCGCTCTTTGAACAGATGGCGTCGCGCCGCCGTCGTCTGGGATGAGCAAGGGCTTTTCCCCCCTTTGATTCGCTTAATTTTCTTGCTTTGTTGTTTGCATTTGTGACACCTTCCGGGTATTAGCAGGGGCCGTGCAGCGTGCGCAGCTCTCAATAAAGTTGGTAGTGTGGGGACGGCGCTCATTTGGATTTAGTACAGTGTGAGCGCGGAACCAATCCGGCGCCTGAGAAGCCTGCTGTGGGTGTCAGTGGCATCCTATCTGTTACAGTGGTATTGTAGAGCACAGTGGAGCGGCTGTGATACTGCTGTTGTAACATGCAGTGCCAGGCCCTCGGTTAGTCTTCAGTGGCCTCAGAGGCCAGTCCTTATCTTTTAACAACATGCCTCTCAGCCATCCACTGGCATACAAATGAAAGACTCACTTAGGGGCTGCTCTCTCTCTCTCTCTCTCTCCCTGTTTCTCTCTCTCCCTCTCTCTCTCTCTCTCTCCCTCTGTCTCCTGTCTGTCTCCACCCCCCCCCCCTGCCTCCCCTCCAACCTCGCACTGTCACACTAATCCTGTTTAGTGTTGGAGACACAGCGCTGTGGCAGTATTGTTGCACCATTGTGCTCTCCAAGACATTTTGAGTAAACGCCGTATCGCCACAAACACGTCGCGGGCCGTATTATTACAATAACTGCAGTCCCACAATCGACGCAGCCCGCTCCCAACTTTCAAGTTGACTGTTTGCGCGTCAGACGGCAAATAAATCAAATCAATCGCTTTAAGAGCGCCAGTGTGATTTATAAACCGAGCATGTTCCTCCTCTGGGCCTGCTTGTAACTCAATTATGGAGTAGGGGCTCTAATAAATGACGATAACATGCCATTGTTAAAGTTTAATGTCATCCTTAATGTTGTCCAATGCGAGTGGACAGCCGAGAGATAGAGTCGCCATCGAGACAAGTGGGGGGCTCAGTTAACAATGGCTTGTGCTGAGAATTAATCAGGGTATCTAGTACCTGCTCTGCCCCCACTGTATGGCCTTTATAAAGAATTATATCTGACAAGGAACTGTAGATGGTGTTTGTGTTTAGGCTGAATGGCCCGGCTGAGAAATGTGCTGTTTAGATACCACTTAAGTCTGGGACGATGGGAGCACGTTTCGTTTTGGCCGTGGCATTGACTCTGCAACAGTTGCAGTGCTGCTTTGCTCTGCTGTCTGCCACTGATGGGCACTTTCTCCAGATATTTCTGCATCTACTGAAATTCCTGAAACGTACGTTGAAATCGAATGGACGGATCAAATCCGACAAATCAGAGAGTTTAGCATTTTGCATTTGTTCTCTGTTATATTATCTGCAGGATTCACTCTCTGTGTGACTTTTTGGGATGAACAGTTTGCTTTTGGCGCCGTCACATGTTTGGTTATATTGTCCAGCGCATTAGCATTGTGATGTGTAATTGGGCGTAGCCGTGGCCTCCAGGGTGCCCTTTTCGGGCATAAGGCTGGGTTTGATGGTGGTAAATCGGCCGGTAATGCCATGTTTTCACATTGACATAATCTCACCAAGCTCAGCTGCCCATGATGATGTCGACTGTTAAAACTCTGCTAGTGACACTTTAATATAAGTGCTCTTCACTCATCAGCATTTACCAAATCATGCACGTTTCATTTGAGAAGATGTGTCGAAGTCCTTTGTCAATTAAGCGTTATTAAATTTGGTATAACATTAACTATCAAAACATGTCCGTTCACTTTCGCCCAGTATCACTGTATCAGTAATATATTAACAGGATAGATTGATGAGATTCATCTTTATAACCCGGCAGCATGTTCGATCCCTCAGTACAATCAGTGCCCGTAAGTGTAATGTCTGTAGAGGGATGTTTGGCATGTTCACTTTTGCACAGATGTTTACCAGCATTAAAATGATGAATTCAAATGTGGTCATTTGCATAGGAAGCACATTTTACTTGGGAATGCGACTTCACCATGACTTTAGAAATGAATATAGAAAGTGTTGCTATGCCTTCTACCATAGTCCCCTCTCAAGTTACACACTTAAAAGACACATATATATATACATACATACATATACATTGTTGCACATAGGGTACATTTTGTTTATCTATGTTTATCTATGTTTATCTGTTTTGTTTATCTATTACTTTTCAAAACACATGAAGCCCTGTGCACAGCAGTGTAAATGAGATGCGCCACACAATGCTGATTTGAAAAAGCAGTCTTTTAAACCGTTGACCTCCGCTTTCCTGCGCCGTGCGTGTGTGGTGAGTGGGAATTATTCACTGGATCATGTGTGTCAGGGCAGCGGTAACGTAGGTTTGGGCCAAAAAGTGCACACAGTTCATTAGCGCTAACACATGCGGGCCAGCAGCAGCAGCAGCAGCCGCCTCACGGGGTGCGAGGGCGATGCGAAACATAACTTTTCTGTTTTTTCTCTCCATGAATAATGCATCTCGAAGAACGTACACAAGAGTACTGAAGCTAAAGGTTATTGCCGCTGAGGAAAACTACACTTTAAATTCATATTTATTGTCGTACAGAACATGTCTCCTGCAGCTTTTATATCAACAGGAAGTGATTCTGTTTGCCTTTAGAAGCATACTCTCGAGCACTTTTAATTGTTTTTTCCTTATGTGGGGGAAACTTTTTTAAAACCGTTACAGAATCACATAAAATAGGCATTATGAAGGCGACTGAGGGACATTTCTCTTCTGCTTTTTGAGACATCCGCTCCGCCTCAATAGCGGAGAGAAACTATAACTACGGATCTGAAAAAGAATCAAAAAGTGATCATGATTAACTAAAGTGCTATAGGCACTTCATATATGTGGTATATGACCTACGCAGCTCATTATTTTTAATTAGCCACACCTTTTCAGCTCCAAGATGCCACAGCTCAGTGCCTCTTAAAAGCTTTGCTTTGGAGCTTCTGTGACAGAATGCCCGTGATTGAAGTCGCGTTTCACGGAGGGAAACTTTCTAAAATCATTACCGTGTACCCTGCATGCTAGCCGCGTTGTGCTATTATTCCTGAAATTAGCACCCAGAGGTGTAAAAGGAGCCGACTGTCGGCTCCTTTTATTCCCCTTGTTTATCAGGAGATCCGAGTGACAGGCATTATTTCTCGTGTAAAAACGTACCGGGTGTGAGGTGGAGACGCGGCCGTCGTGCAGGTTCCTCCCGCCCTGGTCTTTTCACTTTCAAAGGATTTCTTCTGAGAGCCCAGGCTGCCTCCACAATCACAGCTACATGATTTCACTTTTTGTCCTCCCCGCCGTGACTCCCCTCATTCAATATTCACGACCACGCTTGTTTATTCCAGGCCGCACTGGGCTCCGCGCAACAGAAGTGAGTTTTAATAGATAGCCGCAGAATGAGCCGCAGCTCTGTGATCAGACCAGGTGTGTGTCTGACGGGAACAGGGACGTTGTTTAAGCTTGGAACGGACGGCGCCGGCAGTGCACGCGCTCGCTCCGGAAGATGCCTTCAGGTCAGAGCCGTGTCTGTCTTTGAAGAGCCTAGAAAATAGCGTGTGTGGCATAGTCTTTTGTTTGTTTCGCCACTCTGCCCTGCCAACCCTTCACGCCCAGCACCGCTGACTGTTACCTGGTGCCGGTTCCGTATGCGCAGTGGACAAAAGTCACTTTTAGTAGAAGGGTTTCTCCTCGCCTTCAGCTTAAATGTAGAAAAGGCAACGACTAACACCCAATTAGAGCTACTCCTGTGATAAATCCTGAGTTATTTTCTTCTTGCAAAGAGCAAGATGTTGAGACGGAAGGCGGCAAAATGAGGTGGGTCGACACCGCCTGCAAAGTTCAGCGAGTAGATTCATTCATATTCATGATTTGAGCCTTTTTTCTGACAAACACTGACTCTTTTTCTGAGGCCCCATAAATATATGAAACGTTGTCCCTCTAGGTGGCAAGTGCCACCCGTGGTGCAGGGAGCAACAAAACACTTTCTCTGTGTGGCTGGGCCGTGGCTGACCCACTTCAGAGCTCTGCACGTGACCGCTGTCACATCCAGCACGGAGTGGCAATAGAGGTACAGTCATCATTGCTGGACCAGTCAGAGTCAGAGCTGTTCTTAAAACAAGGTAGTCCTGAAAGGAGCAAATAGACAGTATGGAACAGCAAACAATGAAATGAATGATTTACTGAGTGATGCACCGACTGTGGAAAAGATGTTTAACCTCAATCAGAAACAAACGGGAAATGAAGACTGGTCCCAAGGACAGAAGTCTAATGACGTCAAAAGACATCATTAGTATTATGGGATTACAACAGAGGATTGTCTTGAATTCGGTGAAGCCCTTGTGTGCGAAACCTTCATACACAACCTTTATAGTGGTCGTAGTATCATACAGAACATGCACAACATGTATTTTCCCTGTTCTTGAGAATAAAGCTTCCATTCAAGCTGCGTTCCTCCACCTGCTGCTGTTCTCCAAACCAGTCCATGGTCTTTCCACTTGTTACCAGGGTTGTGTTTTTTGTGTTTTTTTTACATTCAGCAGTGCTGTAATAATTATCTTTGGCAAAAACTATTCAGAAATGACAAAGACAATTATTTCCCCTTTTGTGCTTCATTAGACAGAAGAAGGTTATGGTGGGAAATTGCAAATCAAAGTCTACAGTTTCATCCGCCTGTTCAAATGCTTTTAATTACACCCCTATTGACAAATTTGCAATGCTTTTTGATAACTGCTGTGCCCCCCTCTTTCGGTTTCTGAAGGCGTTCACGAGTTTTAATGCTGTCAGAAGTACACTTTGAACTCGGCCTAGTCTTTGCTTTGGCATGGGGAATTGATGACTTTGTAAAAGCTTGCGCAGCTCCAGACTTACAAATACCAAGAGAGAGTTTAATTCCCTTAAAGCTGCGATTTGACAAATAGAAAGGAACCGTTCAAGACTTCGACAAAACCAACACGCTTCCCGCTCGCACGAGAGCTACAATGGAATCACAAACAAGTCCTAAAAGCGGCCCGATGGGATGGCCAAAGAGAGGTTTAAGCATCTAAAAATTACTGCTAAAGCTCACCTGCTTCTACCTAGAACCACGTAGCGCGACGCACTGAGACCTGTACGTAGTTCTTTCACACGCACTTCCTTTCTGGCGGATTAAAGATAAAAGAGTCGGTTCGAATGCTGTCATTTGGCAAGTGCGTGTCTCTAATCAGGAATTAGGGCCTTAATAATAATATGGATGTGATGAGCATTTTCTTCTGGTGCTGAATCTTACAGACGTTCATTTCAAGCATGCAAATCAGGGGCAGATGGAATTAGCCAAGAAGTGTGTGGGGGATGAGAGATGTGTCGCTGGGGGTCGACGCCTTTTGTGGAACATAAGTCCCATTTATCCCAAATTAGGACGGGTGCGGCACTGGTTCTCTTTGATGTTCCTCTAGGCGGGGGCCTGGGTGGAGTGCAGAGTGAGGGGGGGGTGGTAGGAGGAGGGGGGGGGTGGGGGGGGGGACGGGGCAGATTGCTGGAGCACAAACAGATGTTCAAGGCTCATCCTTTGAGGTGGCGATGAAACGCTGCCACAGCGCGACTCCGCATCCCACTGTCAGTGAGCTGACACACAGACGAGGGCAGGACTGCGGCTGCCTCTCGTGGCGCTGCCTATGGGCTGCTGTGCCAGGAAGAGGAGATTAAGCTATCTGACCTATATCTGTGCGGCGTTGAAGGCCCCGGCGTGTGGCACCATACCAGTGAAACTACACTGTAAACCATCGCTCGGTTACACGCTAAAAGTGTTGGAAGCTCGTATCAGAGAGGGGGGTTGATATCAGAGAACAATGCAGCAGACGGCGGCTTGTTCCTCTCAGCCTCCTCACTCTACATCTCACAGGATGTCGTATAAAACACCTCCTCAATATCAAACTGCCGGCTGGAAGTTGTCCTCGTGTGGCTGACTCACTGACCGGGTGCTTCCTGTCTCCGTTTGCTGCAGGAATATGACGACGGCTACGGCGCGGCCTACGACGACCAGGGATACGAATCGTATGACAACAACTACAGCAATCAAGGACAAAAGTAAGTCCCGCTCTTTGACTTTTTGATCGTTCACTCCACGCCCAGTCCCCTAGGTTAGATTACACCGTTAAAAGAGCGTCTTCACCTGCATGTTTTTCCTCCAGAGTGATCGAAATCGCCCGCGCAGTCCAAACATGAGACTCCTCGCGGAGGGCGGATTCCGTTCCATTAGAGCCAGTAGCATAGCTTCTGCCATGTGTACCTAATCAACTGGCGACTGAGCCTCCGCGCAGGGAATACACAACACAGAAATGTAAAAATGGGTTATCATGTTGTAATCCTCTGCAGAGTTCATGCCAGGGAGAAACATGACAATGACAGCACCCCCAAACAGCTTGAGTGAGCGCGGCGAATTAAAAAGCGCTCGAATATGCAACGAGCTGTATTTATGTCTCCCCTAGTCTGAAGTTTATGAGCGGCACGCGAAGCCAGTGGGTTTGCCGCAGCCCGGCTATCTGGGCTGGAGGCAGATGCAAGGGGATGCGAGGTGAACATCCGGACTCAGGTCCTCAGGGCTCAGAGCAGACGGATCATGGCGTGCGGGCCGCTTGGCCGCGTGCAGGCTCATTTTGAGGAGGAAGAAAACTTCCTCCTCATTATTCCACCTCACGTGACTGGACACTTCCGCCGACCCCGGCCTCGAACGGAGTGAAACCCCACGTCGAGTATCAAATCAAATAATCCGCAAATCCCATTCTGCTCATGGGATGTGTCGTCGGCTCGCTGTGTTTCTCGCCTCAGCAGAGGGCGAGCGCCGCCGGCGCGACGTGGTGCCATTTAACGGAGGGTCCTGCGAAGCCAAATGCAGAACATTGATTTTCTTACGTCCAGGGAGCTATCGCTCTCCCCCCAGCCGCGCAAGGTCAAAGGCTCTCGCCCCGGCTCGCCGGCGTCCCTCCCGTGTTTCATCAGCGCACAATGTGCTACGTCTATGCGTGGCCCGCCCGCGCCGCTTCAAAGAAAGAGGGGTTGTTGCCACACTTAGCGTGTCCAAAATTGGAGTGTATTGGCAGCTGCTGCAGGGAGGGAAAACAGACGGAGGAGAGGAGGGGAGGAGGAGGAGAAGAAAAAAGGAAAAAAGAAGCACATTATTCCGTGCCTCGGCTTTTCTGAGCGGGGTGGTCGATGTTTGCCTTTGTGGAAGTGTCAGGATGTATGTCACCTCGGCTTCATCCATCTTTTGTGCTATGTCCCTGTTTTTCTTTCCCCTTCTTTTTTGTCTGGATGGGGATGGGTGGGTGGGTCTGTAACACACGGGGTGGGGGGGGGGGGGCCGTATCTGGAAGTGTCGGCGGATAGGTGCGGAGATGCCCCGGGAATCTGCAGCTATTTGTTTTAAAAGCAGCCTCGTGAACAAGGGTGCCGGGTGGTTCATGGTGGCGGTGGTGGTGGTGGGAGGGGGGGAGGGGGAGGGGGAGGGGGTGCTCGGTGGAAGAAAAATGGAGTCCGTCATGGCGAGGGCCGCAGGCCGGGTCGACTCAAAGAGATTCTCATGTTTGTTGTCTGGCGGGAGACAAAGCAACTAATCGGGCGCAGACATGGAAGCCTGTGCCTCCAGAGACAGCTGATTCACTTACTCGTCCTCCTCTTTGCGTGTGCTGTGTCCTGGATTAGGCTCTGAAGCGGCTGCGACTGCGGGGCTGACGCTGTGCATGCACACTGCATCAGCGTCACAAACTGGCCCTGTTTGAGTGATTGCACTTTAGCCTTTTGCCCATAAATTACTGTGTGCGGCAGGCCTTTTTTCCCCCCGCGTGTCCTTAGTTAACATCAACAGGCAGTATATAAAAATGCCGGACAGTTGATAATATTGGACGTATTAGCCACGTCGGTCCGTTTAGTCCCTCTTATTCCTGCCTTTCATGAGGATATTGCGTCGCAGCGGTGTCTCTCTGTGGCTCCCCTCTCATGGACACAATCCTATTTAGCTGTGTGATGGACAAAGGTGCATTTCTCTCACCCGGAGCCTGAGGAAAGTCATAGCGGTCCCCAGCTGCAGCACGGCCTCCAGGAGTGTGTGTGTGTGTGTGTGTCAGTGTCAGTGGGTGCGCGCCGGGCCTGCGAGCTGCTGTGTGTGCGCGCGCGCGTGCGTGCGTGCGTGTGCGTGAGGTCTCCTCACAGTGTTCCTGGAAGCCCAAGGAGCTCCCAGCCACCAGTCTGAGCGCCGACTTGCGTGGCAGGATTTCAGTTGCCGGAGGATGACAAGCAGAACAGTTTACAGTCTCTCTGTCACGGCGTTGCCCCGATGGCTTCTGCTGGGAACAGCACTGCCGTTTGTGGACATGACGGCAAAGGCCTCGTGAAGAGACTGTAGCGCAGAGGATCTGCTTATAGCCTGATTCTCTGGAAATGCGGAGTGCATTTCAGACATGCACTCAACGTGTGGCGCGTTCAGCCGTGAGTGGTTTGCAGCGTGTGGGGTCAGCGCGAGGAATGCGGGTGTGCATTATCGTCTCCTGCCCCTGCTGTGATTGTATGCCGGCATTTGTTTATCTGTCCTCTGCGTTCTCGTGGGCTCCCAGCAGACCTGCCTCCCGGACGCTGGAAGGAGAGGCCAAGACCAGAAAGACAACAATGATGTTTCCATGTCGATCTGCTGCGGGGGCGTCGTGGATTTCCGATTTAGATTTCTGTGTGTGTTTTTTGTTCTCCAGGTCCGGGGGGGGGGCCCCACAAAAATCCCATCAGGAACCAGTGATTGTTTCATGAAATGAGCCCTGGTATTATGTCCTTTAAAATCGCGGCGCTGCAACAGACTCTCGACGCGCGGCATCGCTGCAATATTTCTCCTGACATCCGCTCGCTGTTGGACAATGGCGGCGATAATTAAGTCTTCATGTCTGCTGCTAGATGTGACTGGGAGGGCACGCCGGTTGGTGCTGATGGCAAATGAGAGCCGACAACCTGCGCAACTCTCCGCGTCCTGCCGCCCGCCGCAGAATGGAGTTGAGTAAAGTAAACATAATTCAATTTGAGAGGCAAATGAGGCGCTCGCAAAGCTCGAGACGCGGGGGCTTAAGTCAAAAAAGAGGCTGCTCTCAGACGGCCCCGGGGACGCTTCGCCACGTTTACGTGCTTTTGGAAGAGAGCTCCCGGATCGCAGCCCCCTCTCTGCTGCGTGTGTACGAGCCGCAGCACTGAGCCATCGTGTTTTCTTCCCGGAGAGGCAGCATGAAGAGGTCTCGGGAGAGTCGGTGCCGATCCACGGCCGAGGTCGAGGAGGCTGGAGAGGCGCTGCCCGTGTGGACGGCCTCCTTAATTTTATTAGCGGGGGAGAAGGTGACGTCTCTGTAGGGAGATGAGTGGGATGACAGCTGTGGCCCGGCCCCGGCTGGACGCTCGGAGAGGGCACGGCGAGGTCGTCTCCGGCAGCCCGGGCGTGATCAAAGCACTATTTCATACTTGACACCTCGGAGACCGCCCGCCGGCTGCTGACACCTCGCACCTTCCCTTGCATCTCGCGTCGGTGCGCGACATCGCGGGCCGCATCCCGGAGGCCTCGGGGCACAGGGACGGCCGTGCGACAGTGTTTTAAAGGGCAGACATGTCCCCGAGGAGCGGTGGTAAATCTTAGTACAAGGGATGGGCACGGAGGAGAACAGGAGGGGACGGTGGCTGGATTTCTGAGTTTCATGGTGCAGCAGCCTGGAATCGATTGCTCGAACGAGCCCCGAAACCAGGGAAAGCAAGACTCGCCGGCAGCGCAGGCCTCCGGTCTGTTTGTCAGGGAACCACTTATGGGTTAGTCTCTCATCTTTTGACTGCAAAAGTATAAGATGTGGCCGGGGAGCAGAATGTGAAAACACAACACATCCCTCAGTGGTTTTGTCAGTGCAGAATCTTTGCACTGTCTCATACACATAGGAGGAATCTGAGGTGGTGAACACGAGCTGAGACCCAACTACATCCACGCCCACAGCGCCTGGTCTCGATTCCTGCCCTGCTGCCCCGGGGAAAGAAACACACAGGGGCTGTGAATGCAAATACAGGCGCAGGACACGGGCGGCTTCCTGTGACTCGGACGAGAAAAGGTGCTTTAAAATGATTAAAACCCTTTGAACTAAATGCCGAGGGAACGGCTTTGAAAGCGAGGAAGGAAGGAGCGCCGCCGGAGTCGACGAGCGGTCGACCGCATGCGGGGACGCCCCGGACGGAGTGACGGATCGCCATCCGGATGCGGAGTAACGGCGAGCGTATGTCAGTAGTCGGCTCGGGCCTCGGCGCTGTGGCCCGATACAGGTGGTACGACGTGTTTTGTTTGATCAGCCCGCCCCTGTCGACACTTCTCCTGCTTTCTGTGTCAGGGCCCTGAGGCAGCCAGCACCCGTTTAGCACAAAGGGAAACACCAGCATTGTTTTTTTCCCTTCCCTTCTCGGTTGTTGTTGTTGTTGTCGTCGTCTCGGTACACATCGGCCGTGTCAGCTGTCTGCCTCCACAGTGCCCGTGGCGCTCCACAGATGCCGGCTACCTAGACGCCGGTTTTTTTTTCTTTTTGAGGTTAGACAGCCTGTCAAGATGAATGACAGCTGCTGCGTTGGGAAGTCGACCATCTGAGAGGAAGCGGGGCGGGATTTACACCACTCAGTCTCTCAAGACGAGGAGGGGGGGGGGGGAGAGAAAAAACAAAAAACAGTGGCATATTGTAAACGCAATGCCTTGTCGAGCACACAAAAGCCCATCACCGATTACAGACAGTCACGATGCGACGACGTGTTGAAAAAGTGAGTCCACTCCTCAGTTTTCCCCCTCCGAAGGAGAATTTCATGTACTACCCCCCCCCCCACACACACACACACACACACGTAACATAAACGGTCCGCTGAAAAGCAGGGAGAAGACTCATTTGTAAAGTCAAATCCTGGCCGCCGGCCACTCTGTCCGCCTTTGTGGCTGTGCGGCGGGGGGTCAGCGCCGGAGATGGCTTCGCAATCAGCCGCCGCGCCGGGCAATCACCGGCGCGTCCGTGGGGAGAGTTTCCATTTGAAATGACGCGAGCCTCGCTCCATGCTAAATGCTAAGAAAAAGTGGCGGGGCCTTTTTTTTTTTCCCCTCTCCCTCCTCCTCTCCTCCGCCCGATCCACTTTTGGTCCCGTTGTCGGCGGCGAGCCGCTGTAATCGGGGGGGAAAGCGTTGTTCCGGAGGAGGCGCCGCGCGAGGAGACGCGGCCTCTCCTCCCTCCTCTCCCCGCGACGTCCTGCCGGATCTGCGCCGATTTGTCACGGAGGGCCGGAAGAGTAATGGCGGTGTGAGAAAACAAAGTCCACGAGGGGACGTGTACTACATCATTCAGATTTAACGCCGCCATCTGTTTCAGGGTGTCCGGGAACGGCGGCATCATTGCCCGAGACAAAGCATTTACGGAGATGACAGATGCTCCGCAGAGGAAGGGTCTTTACCTGAGGAAAAGTAGGATGCAATCAGACGCCGGATGAAAGAGGCACACTTATCAAACGGGTTTAGTGCTCGCCTCTCGGTGCCCGGGCACATGTGGCAGAGGCGTGCTGGTGCTGGGGGTGGGGGAGGGTGTGTGTGTGTGTGTGTGGGGGGGGGGGGGGGGGGGGGGGGGGGGGGGGGGGGCTTTTGGCCAAGGAAGTTAGGGGAGACACAAACCAGCGGACGTCTTCTTCTGATGAATGTCCAATCAAAAGCTGACCTACATAGAAAGTCAAAGCGCATCCACACCTATGACGGTGCAGTATCTAGAGAGGGATCTGACCCCCCTCCCCCTCCCTGCTCCTCCACGCAGGCTGGTGTGGCTGCCGCCTGCTGTGCACTCCCGACAAGGCGACGCTGCGACTTGGGATCGATGAAGATGAATGTGAGGAGGGTCCTCGGGTTAAAGCCCCCCCGTGCTTTTCACCGTAACGGGAACGTGGCTCCGTGTCCTGCGTGGCGAACCTGTGAGACACGCAGTCCGGAGAGCGGAATGCGATCGTGCGTTCCAACACTTTTTCCTGTGGAGATGTCTGCGTGCTTGGAGTCAGCGTTTAAGCCAGTGTTCAAGCATCAGCAATAACGCTCAGCATGTGGAAAGAAACACTTAACCTTAGGAGTGATGGGGCTGAATGAGACCATGGCTTTGCATAGTCGCAGGACGGTTTGCAGCAAGAGTTCCTTTGTCTGAGGCTCCTTTTTGCACCTGTCTTTAATGAACCGACGACTGTTCTTTACTCACAGAATCCCAGTGGCGTGCGGTCGCTGATAAAGGTCAGATGCACACAATGCAGACTGCTGATTGATGCGAAAGCTGCAGTTCAGCTCGGGATGCGGTGGGAAGTCTCTCCGCCACGCAAAGCGGAATTTTACCGGAATCTCTGACCTTCAGGGGCGCTCCCTCTGTAATGGAGAGGAGAAAGTAACTATGGGGAGAAGTTGTGTGGCAATATTGATGAAACGTCACCCTCCGAAATTAGAGGAGCCGAGCAGCCTTTGTTGCGGCTCCTCTCCTCTGTGCAAGGAGCAGCTTTCTGCACGGCGGCCTGCAATTATTGCCCCGTGTTTCGTTTTGTCTTTTTGTCCTCCATTGTGGCAACGAGAGAGAAATTTGTGAGCTCAGTTTGGACAAGCACAAAGGGGTGAAATGAAGGTGGTCGCGCCTAGAAGGGGTGTGGGTTCGGTGGGCCCCGTTGCGTGCCGGGGTTTCCTCCCCGCGATCCAAAAAGACGCATCGAGGTCAATCGGAGACTCCAAATCGTCCCTGGGTGTGAATGCTGTGTGTGTGTGTGTGTGTGTGTGTGTGTGTGTGCCCCCCTGCGACTTGCCCCTCATTATGTGAGCTGGAGATGGGCACCAGCAGACGCCGGTGGGTAGGAAGACGAATGCGGATGAGGCCTGCTGGGCGGCTCGGGCCCGCTGGGCGGCTCGGGCCCGCTGGGCGGCTCGGGCCCGCTGGGCGGCTCGGGCCTGCTCGGCGGCTCGGGCCTGCGTGGTGTTTGTGATTGGCCGACATGACGCGCCGCTGCACGGGCAGCGCTGGAAGATTACCCCCGGCGTGTCACATAACCCCCCCCCCCCCCCCCTCGCACCTGTGAATGGTGGCAAATTGATTTTCTGACACCCCGCAAAAAATGGATGTTTATTTTTGAGGGCGACCTCGGCGGAACGCGCCCCGGCGCTTTAGCATAATGTGAAATGTAATTATTTAGCATCCTGTCGGCCCTCGTCTCGGGGTTGCTCGGCGCGACCAGCCAAAACATGCTTTCAGTTGTTCCATGTCTCTCCGTCTGCTCGCCCCCACCACCCACCACCCACCACCACCCACCCTCTCTCCTCTCCTCTCCTCTCCTCTCCTCTCCTCTCCTCTCCTCTCCTCTCCTCTCCTCTCCTCTCCTCTCCTCTCCTCTCTTCTCCTCCCCTCTCCTCTCCCCTCCTCTCCTCTCCTCTCCTCTCCTCTCCTCTCTTCTCCTCCCCTCTCCTCTCCCCTCCTCTCCTCTCCTCTCCTCTCCTCTCCTCTCTCCTCTCCTCCCCTCTCCTCTCCTCTCCTCTCCTCTCCTCTCCTCTCCTCTCCTCTCCTCTCCTCTCCTCTCTCCTCTCCTCCCCTCTCCTCTCCTCTCCTCTCCTCTCCTCTCCTCTCCTCTCCTCTCCTCTCCTCTCCTCTCCTCTCCTCTCCTCTCCTCTCCTCTCCCCTCCCCTCCTCTCCTCTCCTTCCCCTCCCCTCTCCTCTCCTCTCCTCTCCTCTCCTCTCCTCTCCTCTCCTCTCCTCTCCTCTCCTCTCCCTCCCTCCAAGCCACTGACTGGTGTCAGGGATACTGCGGCGGCTTGACATCTGTG
>CM055205.1:4929427-5067198 GCA_029224185.1 Karalla daura | reverse complement strand
GGTCTAGCAGCGCAAAGTGTAACAGGAGGGGAAAGCCAGCAAAGTAATGTTAAAATGAGCCACGGGGCCACAGCCCCTGCGCAGTCGGAATCAGGCTTAATAAGCAGATGGAATTTGTAGAAATTGATTTCCGGGAGTGCTGCGGGCGGCGGTGTAATCGGATAAGGGGTGGCGAGAGTGTCTCAGCATCCTCAGACCTCAGAGGTCAGAGAGAGAGAGAGAGAGGAGAGAGAGAGGAGGGAGAGAGAGAGAGAGAGAGAGAGAGAGAGAGAGAGAGAGAGAGAGAGAGAGAGAGACAAAAGACAAAAAGAGCTACTCCATTACAGCGACCGGGGTAGAGTGTAATCCGTTACTTCCACGGCGGAGTGTCAGCGGTGTCACCTCTCTGCCCTCAGCAGTCAGCCGGTGCTCCGGGACGCCCCCCCCCCCTCCCTCTCTCTCTCTCTCTCTAATCCCGAGGAGCGGCGAGGAGCGGCTGTCAGCGGCCGGCTGAGTGACAGGCCGGGCGGAGAGGCCCCAGCTGTGACGGCTGCTGTCGGCTCAGTGGCAGCCCTATGATGAATTGCCTCTCCTGGATGATAGCGCGCCTGTTCTGTCAGCGTCTCGCCGCCCAGCGCAAATAAAGAAATAAATACAGAGCGGGCGGGGGTGAGAGCCTTCCCCCCCCCCCCCCCCCCCCCCCATCCCTTCCCCCGTCTTTTCATTTTTCATTAAAGTCGCCGCCTCTCCGTGGATCTCCACGCGCAGGGGCGCGGAACGGGCCGGGGCAGAGGAAATGGCCCCGCGGAGGCGCCAATGCGCTCAATCCCGCTTCTTTTTATGTTTGCATTCGCATTTAGCCAAGTGTCTCGTTTCCGTGTGCAGACGAGGGAGGGGAGGGAGGGGGGGGGGGCGGAAAACGAAACAACTTTTCCATCGCCTCTCCGACGCGCCGGCGGATCCCACGACGACTGTGATTGCAATTTGACTTGGACCACGCAACACTCACGTCCCTCCTGTCTCTCTGTTCGCAGCTCAGACGACTACTACGAGTACGGACACAGCGGGGAGTCGTACGACTCGTACGGTGAGTGGCCGCCGTCTCCTCCTCCTCCTCCTCCTCCTCCTCCTCCTCCTGCACGCCCCGTGCCGCCCGTCAGGACGTCAGCGGCCCGGTCTCACCACAGCGTCCGTGTCAACGCCGCGATGTGCTTGCTCAACATCACGTGGTCACATTTCCTCTTTTTGGCTCACTGGGAGAGAGGGAACGTCGATTTGTGGCGCCAGAGAAACGACAGTGAAAATGACCTAAAAAAAAAAAAGGAAAAAGGAAGAAAGAACAAGAGGCTAAATTGCAAGGAGCAAAGCGTTTTCACACCAGCCATGCATTTTTTAAAGCCCGGTCACATGCCTTATTAAAGAGCGCTACAAACGGGGGGGGGGGGGGGGGGTGCTCGTCTTCAGTGATTTGCGAGTGGAGGTTTTTGGCTGCGAAACCAAAGCGCTGCCCCGCAGCACCGACTGCTTCCCTCCCTTCAAGAGGGGAGGGAGGGGGAAAAAAAAAGAGAAAAAGGGACGTGTCAGAAGCCGGGCGATTTTAACAAGCTGACACCGGAGCTGCAGAGTCACTTTAAAATTTACTTTGCTTTTCTTTCACTTTGCTCCAAAAAAAAGAGAAAAAAAAAGTGCTGAAACCACACACGGGAGAGGAAGAAAAAAGAAGAAAACGGCACTTCAATGAAGCCGCTCTCCCTCCCTCCCTCCCGACTCGTCTCAGCCGGACGCCTGGTCAGGACACCTTGGCGTCGCCCTTTTAGTCAGACGACCGACACAAGCCGAGGAAGCGGAGTCAGGGGGCCCTCCTCGGCGGAGGCGAGGAAGAAGCTATCACGGCTCGTACTTATTCATCGTCAGAGGTGGCCTCCGGCGGCCTGGGTCGTCATGAGCGGAGGCAAAACTGTTCAAGGCTGGGACGAGAGAGGCGAGCCCAAATCTGAGTTTCAGTCAGTGTTGACCTATTTTAGCCTGGCTTCATCTGACATCGCATACTGTAAGCATCATACTGTATGCGTACCCGCACGATGCCTGACTGTAGGCAAGCAGACAGCTCCGCAGCGGGCCGCCTTCAGTGCTCGCCTCGGGCCCCGGTCCCGAATAATAATGTACTGTACGTCACTTTGGAAGTCGCCGGAAACCGTGGCTGTTTTGACTGGTTCGGCCATGTGCGTCTTACAGCAAAGAAAACAAAAAGACAAGATGCAGAAGCAGTAACGAAAAACAACAAAAACATCTCAGAGTCTTCAAATATAGCTCTCTGAAGGCCAGTAAGTCACAACACAGGTGTAGAAATGTAGTTTCTACAAGGCGGGTGGTGGTGGTGGGGGGTAATGTGGAGGCTGGGGTGAAATAATGTGTTTTGTGGGTGTGTTTTGTGCCGCAGTGACGTGTGGCTCTGCGCTTGTCCGAACGCGGCAGCGTCACGTCTGGGCCCGACTCCCAGTCCGGCCGTGTCTGCTCGTGCCTGAGACGCGCCGTAGCAGCTCCGCTCTCCGCAAGGCCCAGGGAAGGCTAGCAGCGGCGCCGACGCAGCCTTTACTGGGCCAAGGTCACGCTTGCTGCAGAGCGAAGGAGCTGGAACGATAGCCTGAAAACTAGCACAGAGCAGCGCGGGACGGCACGGACCGGGATGAGCGCAAGATTCTGCAGAACCTTTTGCTGCAACTTCCTTTTCATCGTCTGCAGTGATTGCTCGGACGAACGCAATTGTGCTCTGCCAAATGAGGGAGGCGAATAGAGGAGCACGGTGTTGATTCACGCCGTGATGGATTGGTTTGTGTTCTAGCTTGTGCCGAGTTCCCCCTTTGCAAACCGCTGCAGTTGTGTCTGCTTTCTATGCAAATGTTGGATTACTCCCCAACGTTTTCAAGTTGGTGACTGACTGCTCCCGGGTAACAATTAGTTACTTTTTGATTAATGAAATGCATGATTTTTACCCATCTAATTGTCCTACATTTCATGCACTTACATTACAGAGTGAAAGCGACTGCTTAGCTAGATTTGTTTTAACTCCTAAATGCGCATGGGCTAATTTGGCAAACCCGAGAAAACGTCACCGTCTTGCATGTATTACTCTGTGTCTGGAGGGCGAGATATATTGAAAGACCGCTGTCTGTGGATGGATGGATTGATTTTTTTCCCCCAACTCAAAGTTAATAAAAACTTTCCAAACTCTGTGAGAAGGACTAAGAACCTTCGACTCATTAGAGTGCGGCGTGGCTCCACATGAAATGGAAAAGCGCTGCCACGCGGGTCACACAGAGAAAGGGCGACGGTTCAAAGAACAACAGATAAACAGCGCTGATGTGCATCCCCAGTCTGGAAACACAAGGTTACCTTGGTCTTTTTCTTCAAAGTGAGTGTCAGTGAAAAGGGTGACAGGTTTAATTAAGGGGTATTGGCTGTGTGCTGCCAACAGAGAGCCAGTACACAGAGGGAAGAAGAAGAAGAGGAAGAAGAAGAAGAAGAAGAGGGAAAAAAAAGCAGGAGAAGATACAACCCTTTGTGAGCCTCAGCTCTGGGGAAGTGTGAGCGCTGGCTGAAGATCAGACAAAGGGTGCCATCGATACCGCCACTTTCACACTGACAGTAGTGGGGGGGTTGGGGGGGCATGGGGGGGGCCTGATTTGGGCTAATGGTAATGGTGACCTTTTGTTGGGAGCCGCTAAACAGGTCCTTTTCAAGCGGCTATTTGATCGTCTCACTCAGTTATCTAAGATGCATCTTTCCAGGTGAAAGTCGGCTCGTTTGTACGAGGCCTGGGCTTTTGTCGCGGCATCGACCACGGGCCCAGCGCAACCCTCTGACGCCTCGTCTCTGCCGCACTCTCGGAGCGTCTGGGAGCGTCGGAGAAGACCGGCGCAGGTGACTGAGCGCTGTGACGCCTCTGTAATCACCCCCCCGTGTGTTTCTGTCTCTCTGCTCCTCAGGTCTGGAGGAGTGGGCAAACAGTCGCGGCAAGGCACCGTCAGCACGAACAACCAAGGGAGTGTACAGAGATCAGCCCTACTCCAGATATTGAACTGTTTATACAGCCCGCACCTGAGTCCTCATGGCTGTTTCCACCCAAGTAATGGATTTTTTATGGACGCTCCCACCTTTTTAGAATCGAAAACTTAACCGCAAAACAACACAAAGGAAAACAGCGATAGTGAGCCACTGACTGAGCCACACAAAAGGCCCCCCCCCCCCGAAGATAAAAAAAAAAAAAAAAAGAAAACTCCCTCCGGGTGAAATGTGTAAATCTATCCGTTCCTCCAGGAGAATTGCGAGGAGGTGGAGATTAAGAGAAAAGCGCCATAGTACATTAAGTTTCCCTCTCAGCTATGTGATTGTGAAAAACGACATTGTATCACGCTACTTGGTAGCGATTAGTGACTCACTATAGGCTGTTGATACAATGTTCCTACACAGCTGCCAGCGCGACTTAATCTATCACCCTCTACTCTTTGACCCTCGAACCGCGTGGTTGATCACTTTCAATTGTCGTAGCTTAGATCCTAGGAGAGTGCAGTACTGTAGATATTTTTTCCGAGGGGTAATTGGTGAAAATTGTGTCCCTTGTAAATTGAGACATTTGCAAACTCCAGAACTCATACTGTATACACATTGTTTTGCTGTTTCCTCCTTTTTGTAAGATAATAGTTCCTTAGTGTTAAAGGGCTTATAAAAGCATGGTGTGCAACTGTGGGTATTGTCAGCTGTTTAATTCTGGGGGGGGGGGGGGGGGGGGGGAGCAGAAGTAGTTGTGTTCATGAGCCCCAAAACATCCACTTAAACTCATTTATAAATAGATGCTCATACTCTGTACAAAGACCGACCAGAGCTACAAAACAGTCCTGAAGCGTTTTTAATTTCTGTGATTTACTTTAAATGCTCTTAATACATAATATTGATGTCATTCATTGATTTAATACGAGATACCTTTCTGACTTTGTAGGCATAACAATCCATTTTAAGATACTAAATCATATGCTGGTGAATTGGTATAGTCATTTCCATCTAGAGATTTGTTTAGCCATTTTTCATTTTGAGCTTATGTAAGCCCTTTAATATTCTACTCTTTGTCGATGCTGAATAAACATTTTGAAAGAAAACCCCTGTGTTGGAAACGATAATTATGGACTCCTAAAATGCCTCATAATTTAAACTAACTAACCAAAATGAAAACGCTAGACACGTTGGGGACTAACCACTGGAGTGAAGCCTGAGGTGGATAAAAAGCCAATAATGTTACAACCGGGTGGGGGGAAAAAAACACGGCAACGATGTGCACCGTGTGTGAAATCCTAGCCGGTGTCTGCTTGTGACCTTGCAGATGACCTGGGGGATCCGATAAAGTGGCCCCTTATTTGTATTTGAACTCCGTGTGATGCATTCTGTGGTAAATCTCTCCGACGGAGACGCGAAGGATGTGGCGATAACGACGTCGCCGCTCTGGAAACTCTCTCCGCTGTGTTTGCTCGTATAATTCGGCTGTGACGCGGGCGCCGATCACGCCGAGCATCATCGGTAAACACGCATTAACTCTGAGTGTTTGCCCCCCCCCCACACACACACACACACACCCCCCCATCCCCCTTGACAGAAACGGCTCGTAGCGCGCCATCAAAGCCGCCGTGACCTCTAGACCACGTTCGCCTCGGTACAAAGGAACGGGGGGAGGTTGGTGGGAGGGGGGGGGGGGTGGTGGTTGGGGTAGGGTGGGGGGGGGATGGGGGATTGCTCTCTCTTCTTGTTTTGCTCTTTCTGTTCTCCTCCGCTCATGTGAGCCTCTCCCAGTCGTTTAAAGAGCCTGCCTTTGCCCCGTCCATTAAAGAGACTCTAAATGACCCCCAGCTGACCTCCGCAGAGAGAGGATGGCAGTAGCTGTTTAAAAAGACCTCCGTCCCACAAGGTAAACAACCTGACCCAGTTTAACCTCTCCCCTAACGTAGATAAACATAAAACCTCTCTAAACTTAAAATGTTAATATGTTTTCCTGTCTCTGTTCATTCCATAATCTAGCCACAAAGCTGGGAATAATTAGATATATGTAACAAAAAAAAAACTGCAAAAAAGTTTGATAAATAGCAGTAATATTACAAAGAACTGTGTAGTGAAATAACTTTATTCTAAGACTATGATAAAAATGTTGCAATAATTGAGCCATAAAACTACCGTGTGTCTTGTGACCTGTTCTCACAGCACTAGCTGAGTTCACGTTGTGGACCTGTGGGGTCATGGTGTCGTTTTTATTCCTCTCTAGGCTCGACGTCCCGGGGACACCAGGCCGTCGATCCGACTCTGCGCTGGCGCTACAGGTATGTCACGGTTCTCCCTGTAGAGGGGTCGGGCCTGGGTGGCGCTCTGCATGAGCATGTGAAGCCAGCTAAGGGACAATGTGGCGAAAGAGCTGAGGGGGGGCCCGGCAAATCTGCCGTTGGGAATTGGCCAACAGTTTCATTTCACAGTTCTCTCAGCTGCTGGGGCTTTGTGCACGTAAACATGATAATGCAGTGAATCCCGAGGTATAGCTGAGCTTTCGGGGCTGGATCACGTTACCCCCCCCCCCCTCTGGATTCTAGAGAAATGGAAACTAACGGTCTGAAGAGGAGAAATCCTCCCAGATGACGGGGTGACCCCCCTTGAATCTCACCTCTTTAGGTGTTGATTTGAAACCTCCCAGGAAGCACAAAATGTAATATTCTACGGGGGACAGAGCGTTATGATGACATATCAAATATTAATGTGACTTTGAGGCAACTTGATGTTCTCCTGATGGATGTTGAATGGTGAAAATAGTTTTTTTTCACGGCGCTCGTGAAATCTGTGTGAGTGTGCGGCTCGACCCTCAGCTCTCCGTTGCCCTCTCACAATCCCCTCAAAGGGCTTCCTGCCCCGCTTGACTCTCTCCCTCACTTTGTACCTTTGTAATTAGTATATGAGAGCACTCTGCGCCACCTGGACCAACAGGGCCCCCGTAGCGGCAGTTTAAAAGTGACATCCTGCTCCCGTATCAAGTGGAGTAACGCCTGAATGCCAACAAGAATACTTTGAAGTTCAGATACCAGAATGAGATAAAAGCGTAGTCCTAAAAATGGCCTTATTTGCTTTGCTTTCTTCATTTTCTTTGAAGCTCACCCTGTCTCTCTTTCTCTCTTTTCCTCTCTTAACAGACCTGACAAGCCTCACATGAGCCTCTCTCCAAACATTTCGAGCCCACACAATGTCAAACCGAATCCAGGAGAGGCCGTCCGACTTCACAAAGCCCCTCAGCCGAACGTCGGACCTTCACATTTTCACCATCCGGACTGAGGTGAAACCCGCGGGGGGAGGAGCCGGAATGACCTGTGGAGATCCAGAATCAAAACACCGGGTTGACGGGGGGGGTGGAGGAAAGATAATACATGCATCACACCTCATCAGAAAGGGAGGGAGAGAGGAAATCCGTGAGGCAAGATTCCCACATCCTCTGGGACTATCTGTCGGAGAGCATTTCCTTCAGAGCTTCATCGGCTCCGTATACATTTTACATACGCGCAGGAGAGCTCTGAACTGACTGTGAACCTGCCCGGTGTCTCTGCTCATTCAGGCTTTAGTCCACCACTCACACTAGGCATTGACTGTTGCCTACCAGGGAAGATGCGTGAATTAATCATACGGGTGTGTTAAGGAAATGACATCACGTTTCGAGCAAAGACTTCTAATCTGATGTGGTTGTGCTCATTAACCTATATTCAACCCACCCCCATGAATTAATAATTCACCAAGTGCCTTACTGTTGCGTTGTTATGACAGTTGTTGATGGTTGGTCCCAGTGCTGGAGCTAAATTAAAAGGCAACACGCCAGAAAATGCAGCGATTTCTTTTTCATCCATGTTGTTTTGTTTAGTTTGTTTAGTTTTTTTTGTTTGTTTGTTTCCTGTGTGCATAAGCACAAATGCCAGAGGAAAATCCCAGCCTCACACCGGGGCACAGTCTATTCCAGATGTATTGCTTAATCAGAATAGACTTGAGTGGATATTACAATTCCAAAATAGCTTTCTGTCGGATAGAGAGCTTCATTCTGTCTTGTGCATAAGTCCAGATAGGCTGATCCGTATTCCACACAGTTGTATGTCCTCAGTGGCAGACAATAGTTTTCCATTAGAGGAAGTGATTCTCTGTGGAGCCTCGGGCCAAGCCTCACACAATAACACAGCGACCTAAAGCTCGCATCTCCGGCTCCCAGAGTCAACTCTCATCACCTCCAGGGGCTGATTCCCCCTCTGCGCTGGCTTAAAACGACAGGCTTATCTCAAGTAAGCTTGTCCGAGTTAATAAAGTAAGAGCAGCTTATTTGATTAAGAATGCATACAAAGGAGGATGAAGTGATCTGTCACCGGGCGACAAGTCCATTTTAGCGCTAGAATACAGATCGATGGGTCTCGGAGGTTTGCTACAGGGGCCCCCGGGAGTGTTCTGAAAGGATCCACTGGAAAATTAGAAATAGCTGAACGGGCATGAAAGCCAGTTTTCTCCATCACCTTGTTACTGTGAGCTCTGTGTGAACACATTTTCCCCTCCCGTTCTTTTCCTTCCCGTCCTAATGTAAGTCAGAGAAGATCCACTTGGGAAGTGTGGTATTTGTTTTTGTTTGTTTTTTGTATTTTCTTTGTCCACAAATCAGAGATTGACAACATTTGAATCTGAATGTGATGTTTACCTATGCCCTATGATGTCCATTAAACCCAATTAAACCACCGTCATCGTGCTGTACCATAGACTCTTAGGTGCATTTCTGAGAAATGTGCATGTTGGCTTTCTTCCCCAAAGCTCAATAAGTAGATGCTCTCTCTCTCTCTGCATCTTGTATGTGGCTGGAGCCAGAAGCCATTTGCTTTAATCTGCTTTAATGACTGGAAGACAGACAAAACAGCTACAGTGGTACCAAAATCTGACTACTGGAAACTCTGAAGCCTGCAAATTACCATGTAATACCATATCTGCTGAATCCAGACAAAAAAAACAAGTGAAAATACATAAATCTGCCAATTTTAGGGAGTTTGCATGGGCAGATTGCCTGGCTGGTCCCAGCATCACCCTTCAGTGCCCATTGGTTACCTGGTCATGTAGCTGCTTTCACACATCAGCTCATGCCCGCAGCTCCCTTTAGAAGGAGGCAGGCACACTGTCTCTGACCGGTTCCAGTCTTTATGCTATGCTAAGCAATTTGGCTGCAAGGTCTGGCTACGTCTGACAGATTTAAGTTCCTTTATCATCCCTTAAAATAGCAGAAGTAGTTCAACAAGAACTACTTAAATATTCCTCGTTGTGATTCCTCCTTATTTTTCCACACTGGAGATTTAAGTTTCAACCTTTTTCAGGTGCTATTTTGCCACAATAACTTAATCATAATATATGATTATTGTTCAAATGGCTACACTACTGATGTTTTATATACTGAAAACAGAGATACTGACCATATTTACCTGGGCAGCAGTATTCCGATCTCAACCAAAAGATGACATTATGAATGAGACGTTACCATGTAAAACATCATGACCTTAACCTGAATAGATTCATACTAGGAACAAGCCTTTATCAGAATAAGTGTATTTCGAACCTATCCATGCTCAAAATAAACCAACATTTTGAAGGAACTTGCTAGATTTGACAGTTCCTGACTAATTGACATGTCCAATACAAGACGGATACAAGTAAGAAGTTGCACTTTTGGGATGGGGGTGAAATTTTGAGCAATGTGAACATATTATAATGGATTTGGATGGCAGCAAACATGGGACTGGGGGTATTTTTGGGCAGGTGTCTGCATGAATGAAGGAGACGGGACGTGCTGCAAAAAAAGCAGAATAACACGAGTGGCCATGGTCCTTGAAACTTAAAAATCAGATGTAGGTGCATTCTATGGGCCTCTCATTAAGCCTACTATGCTCTCCTTTGCGTCAATGGTAGTATGAGTGGAATATCTGACGGGCAGCTCAGGTAAAAACCATGGCCCAAATCTTGTCTTATTTATTATAGGATCAATATGAGGAATATTGCTGTCCATATAGACGTTGTCAATGGGAACTGGTGCAGTCTGTGTTTCTGCTTTCCGTCAATGCTTTCTGAATGTCCTTCAGTCTGAGTCCAATGCATAGTCCATTTGTAATGTCTTTAATGTAATCTCATATATATATATTTTATTACATGCCATAGATATATCACTGAGTTCAATAAATCATTTGTCATTATTGCTGAGGAAGAAAATTGAAAAGACGATGGCTCTTTGATTGTGTGTAGTGTCCTTACCTACTTGTATCCCACTTAATCATGTCTGGGATCTAAAGCAGCCTCCTCCTGCTTCTTGTTCTATAATTAACTAGGGGGCTCTTAATCTTTGTGAGATTAAAACAGCCTGATCAATTTTGAAGTGCCCCTCTGTCACCTTTAGAAGTGGGCACTAATGTGGCCACGGGTCAGCGTGTGTCGTCTGCTAAGTGGAAACTCAGATTGAGCGGGATCGATCATAACAGGGCTACGACTGAACAGGGCTGACTAATAGCAATAATAGAGAGCCGGCGCTGCCATTATTCTAACCGGTGGAGATCTCCTCAACAATAATAGGCCCATCAAATCCTCCTTTATCTAGGAAATATAATTAGTTTTGTGCTCTAATTTCCATGATTAGTGTTTTGGATACTTGTGATGCAAAAGAGTGCGTATGCAAAACAACATATCAGAGGGGCTTATGAAAAACAAGAAATTAAGGCAAATAAATAACAAAAAGTAAGTGGTAAAGACAAAAGACGGGGGAATTAAGAAAAGCGCAACAAAAGGGGAGTAAAGCGTGCAGAGACAGCAACAATTTCACTGAATGTTCAAGTGGAGGAATAAGGCTGAAAAAAACCAACTTTTTTTAATACTCATTTAACAAAGTCAGTCCTTGTGCTTGTCAGCCATACGCTGTATATAAATGGTGCGTATTGTACAATGTGTTCCTGGACAGTTTTCACGTGCTGTAGCGCATACAGAAGAAAAATAAAACGAATGTTGGGGTTGTGAATAGCTTTCATGGTAATAAAGTTGTCCCTTTGTTCATAGAACAGCATGAGGAATCTTCTTTTGTCCACTGTGCTCTGATTGTGCAGCATTGGCTACACTGTATGGAGCTCTTGTCCCTTTGATACTGCACTTCAAAGTCAGTATATGTTCGGTGTGGCGTGTCATGTTGGGAAACAAATCATGGAGGCAACTCCACTTCCTCCAACTGTTGGGGATCGGGGTATTAGATCGGAACTAAATTTAGTTTTATTAACTCAGAGGGGAGGCCGTTGATGAGTTTTGACAGTTGACATGTTTTTCTAACTTCAAACCGCGCCACTGCCGGGTTATTATTTACCTTGATGCGCCCTTGAAATAATAGTTGCAGATCAAATAAGGTTGTGTTGCAGAGGCTGTCTCAGTCTCCGACCTGTTAAATATTGTATGTTCCCCTCAGCCGCTGCCTTGGATACATCTCTCTCCTCATGTAAATGCTGCTGTTCTTTATTCTTTCAGCTTTTTTTTTTCTCCCCCTGCTTCCATCCTTCAGGCCGTTCCACTTTGAAGTTGCTTCTCAGCTGTGTGAAATTTGAGATTAAAGTCCATCTGTTCATGCGGCCCCCCTCCGCCCCCCCCCCAACCTCCACCTCCCATATCAATACAAACACAGATATAAACAAAAACAAAACCCGACTAAAAGTTGTTGTTATTTTAAATGGGTCAAAGCCGCACTGTGATTGAGCCAGAGGTGCTATGGAGGCCGTTTGAGCGGGCGCTTTCAGCCTCACTGGGTCAATTAGACCTGACACAGGCCACTGCAGACAATGAATTTCTTATCTAATTTTTATTTATTCATCAGTGCAGAAAAGAGGGGGCTGTTGAGGGCAGGATCTTTTAAGAGATTGTGCAGTCCTCCGGGCACGGGGAGGTGTGAATGTGTGTGTGTGTGTGTGTGTGTGTGCAGCTGGATATCACAAACAAATTCCTCACCTTTAAAAAAAAAAAAGGTTTCTTGCGGCAGACTATATTTCCCAAATAAACCAGGTGTGGGGCCAAGGCTGCAGCGGGTTTGTTGGTGTCTCCACTGACTGGTCGCAGAACTGGTGCAGTCTGATGAGGCTCAGCTCCACAGTGTAGTTCGCCTCTATTTCCAGCTGAAGCAGCAGCAGCAGCAGCAGCAGCAAGGGAGAGAGCCCGCAGTGTAAATATACTCTGTGTCCGGCACCCCCAGAAGATTAACGCAATTGTTTATGCTTCAAGTGCATATTGGAGAGAGTACATAAGCAATATGGGCAGAAGGGACGTCCTTAGAATGAAATAACAGAAATGATGCTGTCACACTGAGAGGATACGGAGAGGGGATGGTGAGGAAGGCTTCATGCCCATCAGTAGGAGTGTTTACCTTAACATCTAGGTTCACTCATGGAACGCTGACCTTGTACGTGACATTTTGCTGCTGTTCAATTGAGCGTGTTTGGCATTTAGAGCAGCCATATTCAAACACTACGCCTTAACTCTGGCCTAGCCCGAACAGAGACGGGGAGAACCAATGCGCGGCCCTGTTGTTCTGGAGGAAAAGTCAGTGCTTTTAATTGTGGTGTATAAACTCATATACTAGCCCTGGTAAATTACTGTGATGAGGAAATTACCCACCCTGTGTGTATCCCTGCTAATGGTCTCTCAATGCACTTACAGAGGCGCGACAACATCATTTTGATGACAAATGTATAATACAAATGGCTTTTACAATGTATAGTAAAAATTCATCTAAGGACAACACCCACTCTAATTGGAAAAGCCAACGTGGCAAAGTCCTCAGTCAAGGTGATTATTGATATAAAAATGTACTTTATTGCTGGCCACAGAGTTGATTAGTGGGAGGCTGTGACCTCGGGACGTAGAGCAGACCATCCTGTAGTTGGACCCCTACTTCCTCCCATGTTAAAGTGCCCCAGAGCAACATACTGCAGCCTAAACTGCTCCCCATGGTGAGACTGAGCTGACGCACTGCGCTGTGTGTGGATGAATGAGTGGGCGGCAAAGGTATATCTCTTAGTTATATTGAATGGCTTCATGAAACATCAATAATAGCGTCATTCAACGATGATGAGTCACTCACAAACACCACATATGAGTCCTAATCCATTACAGAGAACACATCTAGCCTGCCAGGTCGTTCTAAATCAGAAACCCTGTAAAGTCTCACCTGGTGGGGAAAGAAGAATCACGACTGCAGGCACTTTTCTTTCCCTCTCGCTCTTCTCAACACTATGAATACTGTTTCAAAGGGCAGACACCATACAGCAAATGCAGGTAAGGGTCAGCATGATACAAACACACAGTAAAAGACTGGGACACCAGGAACCGCTGGTGCAGGTCAGCGTGTGGCAGGTTGAACTTATGCAGATGGACAACTGATTGTGTCACTGTGACCCAATGCAAAACCTCCTGCTAGATTAGAGGGTGAAAAAAAAATCAAGATTATGTTCGATATATTATTGTTGTTTACATACAATGCTAGGCGTGATTGGTTCCCAGGCTTCAACTTCCCGCCCCATCTGGGTGACAATTAATTACTTGAACTTTGCACTGTGCACCACCTGCTCGTCTCTCCACGCCAGCTTTCCCACGGAGTGGCTCAAGAGGGATCCCTCCATGTGTCTCCTGGATGCATCAGAAGATCTGGGTGCCAGATTCCAAGAGGATGCCTGCTGTGCATGGAGGCCCGAAAACTTTCCTGACTTTCCAGTTTACTTCTACATTTTTTGATGCACTGCAGATATTCATTCGTGTCAGGCACTAATTAGGATCTAGTAATAATTTTCTAGACCTTGAGAAACTTGCAAACATGAAGGCACCATGGATTAAGGTTTGACCATGTGTCCAGTTGGATATATCCCATTAGCTGTCCATGCAGGTGTGCCCATGCCTTCTTGGACTGCAAGAGTGGTCAATTGGAATCACACTAAAATGTTGATATCGGAGGTTGTGTGTATGCTGTGGAGGAAAACATGAAAGCGAATGAAGGTAGGAGAGTGAAAAGATGTAGAGACGGGGCTGTGGGGCCACTTGGGACAATAGGCAAACAGTCGCAGACTCAAGCCGTCAGCTGCGGCACATCCAGAGTGCAGCAGGAGGGATGAAACTCTATGACCTTGGACTGTATTAGTGAGGTGGTCTGGAGAGGACAGATTATCTGCCTCCACCAGGGTCCAGGAGAGAAGCCTTGGAGCTGCTGCTGGCAACAGCTCCCCATTGGACACGGCCTGGGAACGCACCTTATCAGCCATCAGCAGAGTTCATGCGACCAGTGGACCCTGTTTAATGAGCAGTGTTGGGACTAAATAAATGTAACACAGTTACAGAAATGAAGTGCATGCTGGGATGTGTCACAATAAGGCTCACTACCATGGTAATAAATGCTACAATGGAGCAATGATTTATTTATGGCCATTCAGCATCCAAAGAACAATTAGCACTGATAATGTAAATAAATATATACGTTAAAAATATATATATATATCATACGTATTCAGACAAGTGTTTCACTAGAATCAAGCTAAAAGCAATCTGCTAACAAATTAACACCAAGCTAAAACCAAACTATAGCTTTGTTTTATCTTGGTGTTATAGCACCAAGCTAACACCAAGTTAACACCAAGATAACACTGAGCTAATACCAAGCTAACACCTTGCTAAAACTAAGCTATCACCGAGCTAACACCAAGCACACCAAGAGAGCTGCCAGTGTGGAGGATTTAGTGCTGTGCGGGCAAGACGGAGCAATTAAAATGAGGCGTCTTTCGGTCTGTCAGGCGGCTTGAACCAATGACAATAGAGCTGCCAGGCTTTAGGAGGCTCATCAGCATTACCCCTGTCGACAGCGCCAATGAAGGTAAGATAGCACTGAACTATGTCGTACACACACATTCCCATCAGTGAAGGTCAGTGGGCCACGCAAATGCTACATACAGTATCTTCCATTTAACTGTTACGACCAGCAGCCTAAGCAGTGGCATAATATTTGGCTGCATTCAGGCTTACAGTGTTTTGAAATGGGAGCAGGATGCTGCAGACCAGCAGGATGCTCAGAGAGGCACTTTCGCTGGCCTTGTTATCTTAAACTATTGTGATATGTTAAGATAACAAGGCTAGCGAATCACCTGACTAATTTCACACTGTGGACCATGTCCACTATGAATACATCTGTAATGTGCACTGCAAACTACAGTTCAGCATTTTAGACTACTAATTACTTTCAAATGACATTAACTACTAATGTATTACATTTTAGAAGAGACTTACCGAACACTGTTAATGAAATTTTACAGCCTCTAAACTCGCAAAGGCTTTTAATGTATGATTTAATTAAAAGTTCTTATTAAGGCTTAATAAATAGATATATAGCATCAGCATATTTATATTGGCCGATATTGGCCGACTATTCTTTACAACTTATGAACCCATTATAATTGCTGCCTAATGAACACGTGAGAGCAGAGGAACAGGGGACGTGGTTTCTCTCTGCCAGAGGTTGCTCGTGTCTGGTGGTTTTGGGTGATTCAGTGTTAGCTTTTGGCCAGTACCCTGAGCGGTCGGCCGAACACCAGTCTGCTTTGTGTTATGCCAGTTGTTGGTTCCAAAGATTTTGGATAAGGTAAAACGATGACATTTTAGCTCCGCTGCTGCTATATGGAGCTCAAAGCCAACCATTGTGATTATGAGATACAAATGCACTAATCAAGGATGGATAAAACTGTTAAGACACACAGCACAGTGAGACCTCCACTGGACAGGTTGCCAGTCGTGTGCTAAATATGAATGTAAAAGACCTCCAGCCTGACCCTCAGCCTGACACTTGCAGAGGTGGTCTGGGATGGATGTGACCACATTCGGTATCTGCTGAGGTATAAATACTAATGCGTCCTGATGCGTTTCTGTCAAGGACGTGACAGGAAATGTCTGACAGCGCTGGGCCAGTGGAGAAGTGCGCCGACATACATATTACAACAGACGGAAAAAAGTCGCCTCTGGAACCGTTTTAGTGCTCATATTTGACTGGCCGTGGGAGGCGGTGAGCAGGGGGAGCGAGGGGTGTGCGCACCTGGCTGGGGTGAGGTGGAGGCCGGGAAACCGCAGGCACGAGAGCGGCAGATGGGTTGTGATCCCAAGACACGGGGAAAAATGCAAATGCGCATGTGATCGTATCCCTGGAAGGTGAGCCGGGATGCCCATGATTAGCACAACAGCGCAAACAGAGATCTGGCAGCGAGCGGGAGCGCGGCCATAAACTGGCAGGCTGACAGTCAGCGGGGGGGGGGGGGGGCTGTGCAGGTGTGCCTCGGCAGCAGGGATCCAGGGGCGAAGAGATTCAGAGAGGAGCGGCTGTGCAGGCACGCCGAGAGGCCGAGCGAGGCGCGGGAGACGCGTGGGGAAAAAACTGCTTCCCCACCTCGCAGAATCACCTGATTTATACGCGACCACCGGGTTTGCACCGCCGCAATAAAGCCTCAGGAATAATACTTCCAATAAAGAGCGCGCGGCCCCACCCCCACCCCCCACCTCTGGCTCCGGCAGCACAGTGTTGTCGGTGTGTCCTTCTGGAACAGGGAGGATTCCGGGGTGAGTGTTTTACCTCGCTGCCGCCCTTGAGTCTTCAAATATTACTGCATTTAGGTCATATCTTTCCTTTTTATTTTCTCCCACTGTGGCAAAGGCAGTCTTTCCCCTCTCCTACACAGCGTTTAGCTGTGAGAGTGAGCCTGGCCGCTGTCGGCGCGGGGGGCCCGAACGCATTGATTTTGAACGCATCCTGCAGGAAATTCCCCTGCAAATGTATTCAGATACTCGATCTCGAGCATTTTGTGCGTTTTGAGTGCGGTTTGATTTTGAACGGCCCATGCACAACAACTCTTCATCATCTGTCAATTAAGAGAAAAGCGTGTTTCTTCTGCCTCCACAGCCGCAGAGTCTCCCGCGGTCTCACGGCTGCTCATCCTCAGAGATCATTGCATGTTACGGTGGGTCACATTTCGGGCAAATACAATGAGGTGATTTGGGTTTTAGATTTAATGAAATGGCTCGGCCTAATGTGCGAGCCTGTCTGAACGGTCAGGCTGGCTGTCGTCTGTGGAGTGGAGAGATGACATAAATCAGCTACGGGGGAAGTTTCTGTCCTCGCCTCCAGAAACAAGAGCCACTTTTTGATGTTAATTTGTCACAGAGCTGTGTGCGCACACATCTCAGGGGACAACGATAGCAGCCCCCCCGCCCCCACCCCCGCCCCCCTCCAATCACAGCCCTCCACTGTTCTGCAGCCAGCACCATTTAATAAATCACTTGGGGAAAAATATCACATCTCTGGGGGACCTTTAGACAAGAGATCCTCCTCTGGACCTCCAGCAGGGTCACGTTCCAGTACAAGCCGGAGATATTAGCATTTTTTTTCTCTATCCAAGCTGTTTTTTTCACAGGCAACACAACTGGGCTTCTTCAAATGACTTCCCCTAATGATACTCAGGGGTCCACTGTGCTTTTACTGTCTGTGTGAAGGGACAGCTGCACCCTAATTCTAGTTTTTGTTGTTTTCTTCTCTTTTTAGCCCAACCTTTTGTTGGACACTGTGACAGCCTTCACAAGCACTTGGGATAATGCCAGCGTTAGGTTTCTTAGAATGTGGAGGGCCCAGCTTCCGCGCAGCTCCACAGAGTATCCAGAGCAAGAGGAGGCCTCTGATGTGTCGCGTCGGTTCAGGTAATGCGCCACTTTGAGAGTAGCAGTAGCAGGCACATGTTGAAAACTGACATACAGCATGACCAGGAGGGTCCACTCCTTCTGAAGAAGCTTGTGCTGTGGATCAAGAAGAGATGGAGATCTCACTCCTCTGTTTCTTAGATTTCTGTTTTTCTTCTAAATATCCTTTCAGCGACAGGCTTTTTTGTTTATTTGTTTGTCTTTTGCAAATGTCCGTATCCATTTAACTATGGTTTAATGTAAAATATATGTTCATCTCATAACTAGCAGTGGCTTAATGACTTGTTTATTTTGTTCTCATTTCTAGGCCTGTATTGCAGGAGAGGAGGAAAACAAGAGAAACAGAAGCAAACAGCCCTCAGAGATGTGCAGATCAGGGCCACTGTCTGTCTTAATCTGCAAACTGGTGGCCCCTTGCCTTTTTTGTTAATTGAGAAACATTGCATGAGCAGATCGATACTAATCGTTCTGCACGTTCAATACGAAGCTGCCGCCAGGTTCTCTGTGCACGAGCAACGCAGACAGACACGGCAGGTGTGGCTTTGTCCAAACGTATCAGCTTCCTCCTCATTCAACATCAACAACCCTAAAACTTAGTCCCTTGTTAAATGCCAGAACAAATTAGTTCGAAATGTTTTTTTTACCACATTTATAAATGCAGCACCTCTCATAAAATGAAAAAAGAAGAAAACAGTAGCATCATTGCTTGTGATTTGCAGGAAATGGGAGAGCTAAAGTCTGTGTCTAAACTGAGTGAGAGTGTGAAAACATGACCTTCAGCAGCCGGACTGAAGCTCCTTTGTGAGCACAAGGCGTGCAGCTTTCATTCATTCAACTTTTCTTCTATGTTTGGCTCAGCTGAGCAGGATCTAATGCGTCTTGTGACCCGCTCCAAACATCACACTTGGATTTTCTGAAAATGTAATTATTTTAATGCCAGGGAAACAATTGACTTCTCTCAAATGTAATTTAATACGACAAAAAGAGCAAAATTGCAGAATGAACAAAGCGCTGGGATGATTGGCAAGGGCTGAGCCCGCTGAGAACCTCTCCAGAGAGGTTTGCATCCAGCCTGAATGGCTTCAGCTGGTCTGTTGGAATTCGATAGGGCAACCATGACCGTACTCTCAATCCTTAATGAAAGCTTTGTCTTCCGCACATGCACATGTGCAGAAAGAGGCACGAGAGGAGAGCGCGTCTAATTTCCCTCCCTGTCAGACTGAGGGTAGGGTAATTGAGCCAAAAGGTGAGCAAATGTTTAAAAAACACAAATTAAGGGGACATAAGTCATCTATTTCGAGGTCTGTCAGCGGGAAGAATTCCCACAACATCACCAGGTGTTTGGCACAGACCTCCCCACCCCTTTACAAGCCCCATTTTCACAATGTAGAGCAGCATGCCGGCTAATTAGAGCAGGGCTCCAACAGAAACGTCTGCTGAAAAGGAAACATGTTGCCACGGATAAATGCTGGGATAACAATGGAGCCTTGTCAGCGTGTCAGCCTCACTTTTTAACCTTCAGAGCTGAAATGTGGTTTTTTTTTACTTTTTTTTTTTTTTTTCCCTGATGCTATTTGGCTGCTTTTAGCGGTGTCCTGCCTCGCAGAGTGGTTTGAAAATGCCAGTAGGTGGGGGCGAGGTGGGCATGTTTGTGTGTGAGCGGCGGGGGGTCCGGGGGTTAGGAAGGAAGCCAAATATCTCAGCTCCGGGCCAAACAATTACTGAGTCATTTTGTATTGATCAAAGGCCTCTCGTGTCGCATCATGGCCATTTTGGAGCGGGTATCAAACCCTCACATTTCTCCTGTCTAAATCAAACTGGATTTTCCTTTGAGCCAGCCGTTTCTCATAACGCTCCGCTCAGTTGTAATTTAATGGGTTTGATGTGCATTAAGCCAACACTTGATGGAAAGGCGGCATGCATTAGGCTGACTATATTTGGGTCTGCGAGCGGCGAGGCTACAAGCTGTCCCTGCCGGGCGACTTTCACATTGGATAATTGACAGCACAGATTCTCACACCCTCGCACTGCCAGGCTGCTGGCCACAATTCAACATGGTAGATGCTCATTAACATAAGACGGGAAGGTGCTGTCAGTACACTGCTGTGAACATTTTTTTTCTTTATACGTTATATAACACAATATAATGCACATTGGACACACACTGAATGGATTGAAAGAAAGAACGACGGTTTTTAAGGGAGACATCCAATTTACATTACAATTTGTCATTTAGCAGTCAATATTATCGAATGTGACTTACACAGGAGAAAAGACAATGCATTTTGTCTCATATTTTGGACAGGGTGGTGTTACTGCTGAACTGAGTCTGTACATGGGTTGTGAACAAGTAACAGAGCTAAGTGACCCACTTCAAATGTAAGGCGTCCCTCGTCACAGGCCTGAGATGAGCCAGGGTAATAGAGAATGCGTGCCTGTTTGCAAGCAGGTGGTAAGAGTATGAGCTCAAGGGCACAGATATTATCAGATATTAAGTGCCTCGTAATGTCAGCGTCAAGGAATTAAACATGCAGGGAAATACTTGGGTTTCATCCTTAGCCGTGTGTCTTTGGACCACAGAGCTCGAGCCACAAGCCAGGCAGCTCAGCTTCACAGCACAGCAATCCAAGGAGTTACAGCATTATGAGAAGTGAAGACATTTGAGCTCTCAAGCCCAGCACTGATTTGTAAGACAGAGGACGCTCCTCTGAAGAGCTTACATGCACGTACTAGGCAGGAAAGTCAGACATCTTGAAAGAAGAGTAAAGTAAACCATCTATGTTTAAATAGAGAAACCATCTTTGAACCGAGCGGGAGATCTGCTCACAATGGCCATGCCAGCGGCATCACAGAGTTTAAACCCTGGTCTTCACCAGAACTAAAACAAAGCTTCTTGGGGGCGAACGTCTTGAAGAATCCACAACTAGTCCGGTTGACAGACGACATGGACCAACGGGAACCTCTACCGACAATGTGACAAGAAGCAGGGACGGTCCACTGGCCCCGTCTCATTTTACAGCCACAGTTTTAACAGACTTCAATGGAGCCGGGCTTCGTAGCTTGACCAGCCAGTGGCAGAGCTTCCCGCCATCGGGCAGCATGTATCCAGTCATCCACTAGTGGCACAGTGCTGCCACATGTGGTCTCAGTGTCCCGCCCTGAGGCGTGCAGACTTGTGGACCGGCTGCGGCCACCGGATCGAAGCATCGATCCCGTGATTGACGTCCTACCAGTCCGTCTCCCGGGCCAGGGCAGCACGTGCTAAGTCACAGCGCTTGGAAAGATGTGTTTAATGGGGAGTTAAACTAATTAACTAATTCGATGCAGGCACTTAGGTAGGGTCAACAGGGACAGAGGGAGGCATGTGTGTGTATGTACAGCATACACCGTACAGCGTACAGCATGTTGTGTTGAATGTTTGTGGTCGATGTAGTTTCTGTGTCGTTGGTGTTGAGATTAAAACAGAAACAGGGACCTTATAATTCAGAGGCGTTCGTCTATTCAGAGGTTCCTGAAGGTCCCTCCGTTATTCTTAGTTGTACAGGTGACGGCAAACAGCAGCATCTGTATGCCATTGTTTGGTGAGGGAGAATGCCAGACTCCCTGAATAAGTGATCTATACTATTATTCAACTGGGGAGAAAATGTACATTCAATTTTGTCCGCCGCTTTTCCTCCTTCAAGAATACTGTGTTGCTGTGCGAATTGAGGAGACTATAAATCTTAAAAGAAATGATCAAGGAAATCACAAAAGCCAACACAAAGCGTTTCAAACACAAAAGAGGAAAAAAAAGAGTCAGAGTCTGCCTTTACAAGGGCTTTTTCTTTTTTTCAACCTGTATTCAACTGATTCAAGCAGTATTTTGTCCTTTTGTGCAGGACATCATATCACGTATTTTGCTGTTCACTCTTTACAGTAAACTTCATTTAGAAAACACAGTATAGTTCATGCACTGCATGTGTCTACCAAGAAACGTTGAATGCCGTACTTTTTCTGGTCTGAACATAGGAGGTACGGCATATTTGTTTTGTTTTGTTTTGTTCTCAAAAATGCTTCAGATGTTTTTACAAGGTCTTTTGCAAAAATGATAGTCCAAATGGCTCTCCATTTTTGAGCCAGAATGAGATAAAGAATCAGAATTGATGGAGGGCCAGGAGCGTGTGCACTTCACTAGACACTGCACCAAACTGCTGCCTTCATTCGCTTCGGCACCTGAGCAGGGACAGGCATATGGTTGGTTACGTATATGAATGAAGACGTTTGAACCTGCCATATGTCTTGATTCAGTAAAAACATGTGACTGTTTGGCAGATGAGCAGCCTTGTAAATAAATAGTAGGGTGTGCTGAAGTACACTAACTGCCCAGTGCTTTGGATATCCCCAGTATAATAGTGTCGTGAGGTGTGGCATCACCCAGATAACCTTCTCGTCTAACCCGGCCTCTAAATCTAGTCGAAACATCTGTGGACAAAGAGACGCCAAACTGAGACACAAACAGGCTGCAGACCATTTCCAGCTGCACCACATGAACGTGTCCTGAGCCGCGCTGTCATGTTCCATCACGTGCGCATCCGTCGGTCCATTGTCTCCGCGCCGCGGTCGGTCAGGCAACACACGCCGCCCTGCCGTTCACCTACTGTACGCTCTGCTGTGTCAACCTGAAGCCTCCAGCAGTGTGGATGTGTGGGTGTGTAAATATGGAGCATCATAACCCCAGTCATCAGAGTCGTCTTCATTGTTGACTTTGTGCCACAGTGTAACTGGTGTTACTTTTACAAGGGGAGTTATCTTCTTTTATCCCTACTTTGAACTGGGCTGTGTCAGTTTGCCACTGAGGGAGCGTTGTCAGTGAAATGGCACTGACATGGGAATGGTGTGTGTGCCACACATGAGCAGCACAGGGAGAACAAATGTCACCCGCCCTCCCTCTTTCTTCCTTTCTTCCTTTCTTTTTTTTTAACCTGGCCACCATGCCACAAGCACAAGTCGGTTGCCATGGTGCCGTCCAAGGAAAAAAGTTTGACAAGGGTGCCATACATTTTTAAACCACTTATTGGCATTGCCTCAAAGGTAGCACCTCCCGCTGCCCTCCCCTTCAGCTGCTGTACAGCCACATTAGTGTCAGGGCCCGGCTCCCTGGAGGAGGCTGCCGCAGCGGGCCGGCTGCGACTCCAGAGCCTAATTGGGGCCCGAGGACGCCTCCCTCTGCTGCTACAGCTGTGCTGCCGCTGGCTGACGGCGGGATCAAAACCCTGTGACTAGCCAGGGGTCAGAGGTGGCCTGGTGGCTGCTCAGCATGCGGGGCCGGAGGAGGAGACAGATCAGGCAGAACCGTCCTGCTCCGACTGCTGCCCTCAGCTGCTCGGCCTGTCTCTGCGCACAGAGGAGTCGCTCTCAGGCACGAGTCAAGCTGGAAATCTCCCACTGAGCTAAGTGCACCACGCCCACTATGATTGTTGGCTAATTACATGCTTACCTTTTCCTCGCTTGTCAGAAACCGCTGCACTTACTGTAGATGAGGACAGTTTCTTAAATGAAAGAGTGGATGATTGTAAACAAAAAAAAATCACATGAAATTGATCATTCTTTGGGATAAATATGTCAGAGGCCAGGGTGAAATTAAGCAGAGACATACTATGAAAGAACATGCATGGTGAAGACATATGGGATGTAATGTATGTGGTCTTTAGGACCTAAACCTCCTGACCACGTCAATATTGAGTGGCAATATTGATTACTGTATTTTCCAGACCATATGTCATATTAGATGCATCTGTCAAAAAATGTGTCGTGAAGAGGGAAAAAAACATATTAAAAAAAACATATATAAGTCACACTTATCATTTATGTCATAAGAATCCAAAAATGAACAGCCTGGTGCCACTAGGGGAATTTAAACTTATTTTCAGAGGACTAATTGTCGGCTGTCTCCAGTGTGGATGGTGGCCTCTTGTTGTCATAGATGAAGACCATTGAATCTATAGGTCGCTTCGAAATATAGGTCGCATGACCAGCCAAATTATTCCAAAAATCGCAATTTATAGTCCAGACAATATGATATTTATCAGATTAGGGAAGCTATCATCATCAATTGATTCCTCCTCTCATGAATTTTAATTTCACTGTTTTGATTCAAGTGTTTTTAAAATATTTATTTGCCCTACAAGTGCACTACAATTACCTTTCGTATGCATGGTGCTACACAAATAAACTTGCCTTGTCTCTCAGCTTTGTCTAAAAACCTGCCCGATCTGATCGCTGTTTCCTTGTCTGCGCTTGGTGAAAGACGCGGTGATTTCCATTATGCCTTTGTAGAAGTGTCTCATTATAAGTGCATTTTAAATCTAACTCAAATACACGCTGCGAGAACTGATGTTTTATCTTCCCATTTCCGTTTAATTTCACATTCTAATGGTGTCTTATGGTGTGTTTATCTTCCAAGATTTCTCAATAAAGTTGGTTATGTTGCCTAACAGCACCGGTATTGCATTTTATGTGTTCCTCGTGTTTGATTGGACACAGAGGGGGTCTTGAGAGCCGTGAGGGGTAGAGTGGAACTAACGGCATCTCTGTGTCGAAAAATCGCATGTGTATATTTAACCCACACCCATAACTTTAAGAAAACCCTGGAAAAATCAACTTAAATCTTTGTTTCTTAATTGCTCTCTTGCTCTGTCACCTGCTCTGTTACTTTAAATTTAGACCAGATACAAAAGAGAACACTTTAAATACTCATAAACATGTGTACAGGCTTTTGGGCTTTAACTCAAGTAAATTTATATTATCAACGTGATGCAACACATTATGTATATATTGTATATATTATATATATATATATATATATATATATATATATGCATGTAGACATAAAAATCTAAATATAAAGTCTAAATGTTGAGTTATACAACCTGCCCACACAAAACGTGTGGCATGGACTTACCAACAGCATATGGGCATCTCTGATAATGCTAAAGTTAGTGCTCACCAGAGAGAAATATCTAAATATTTAACCCTAACCCTAACTCTCTTGTCTTGTTCAAAAACACATTATATGAAAAATGAAAATGTGAGCATGTTTCTACTCGTCTTTCTCTCTCGCCGTAACGGCAAAGCAAACACAATCTACCTAAAAAGGACATGAGACGTGACTGTAAGTAGGTCAGCAAGTCCTCCATAATTCACTGACTTATTTCTGATCGGCTCTAAACCTGTATCTAGATACCCAAAGACTTAATTCTTTTTATCACGCTCCATGGATTTCTTCAGGTGTGTAATCATACACAGTCCCAATCACAGCTACGTGCAACTGTTATTCATCATTCAATAACAACAGCCAGGAATGCCTATTGGGAGAACACAGATGAAAATGCTTTATGGGGCTCATCAAAATAAAGTGTTACTTAATGACTCCAGACATGATTGGATGACACTCTTGTCCACTGGTTCTCTCTGCACTGGTTATTGGGCTGACGGATTATGCATGTGCTGGATCAATATAGACGAGCGATCACATACATCATAATCCTGCTCAGCCTTCAGAAAGAAAAATCTGCTGTTGCTTACAACAATCGGACAGTTACTGGGAAGCATTTGTCTTTGTAAACCAACATGGATCCACCAAAACCAGCGATCAATGGGAAAAAGCAAAAGCTCAAAAAGACATTCTGGTAATTTATTGTGGTGTTCAGGAGCCGATGGTTTTTCACAGAGTCAGCTGAGCTGTTCACTTACGCCGCATGATTATTGCATTCACTTCGTGGAGGAGGTGGGGTGATTTATTTTTGTTTATCCAAATAAACAGTGTCAGTGCAGCGGTCTATGACAAACGCTCAATTGAATTGCGAGCGTGATAAACAAGTTACCGCTCACCTTTTGTTGAAATGAGGCCCGGGGAAAACAAATATCAAGTGTTGCGGTGGCTTCATTTCCATAGCAAAGGTATGAATGAACTTAGTGTCACCCCCGTCGACAGCTGCTTTCTCAATCCAGTCTTTTTCATGTGCTGGCAATATATCAGCCTAAACACTCCAATCATCAAGGCGACGCTCCACATTCCCGTATTGTAATTACATTCACTGTAGGTGCATTTTCTCATGCAGCACGTTTGGTGCCAATGCCTCACTGTGACATTGGTTTTGGTCTTGCTTTACAATGATGCAACGTAAAAGGAGGTAAACTGCGTCCCCGCACCGTTCAGCGTCTTCCTTCATTTACATGTTTCTCACTCGAGTGGAGTAACACCTTTCCCGTTAACATACAACATTTAAGGACGCGTTGGTGTTTCCGTGTGGAATGCAAATGAAGCATCCCCGATTATCAAGTCTCTGCTGCGAGGGTCACAGTCTGCTTTAGTCTCTTGGATACGTCATTATTCCACTCATGTTGACTGGCGATTCCTATAATGAGTTGCTGTCCACCCTCCTGTAAAGCGAATAAAGTAGAAACTCCTGAATGGAAGCTTTATGTTTGAACACACCAAGACATATAAGTCAGCAGAAGAACAGTGGTTGGCAGGCCCAACCGCTGTGTTCTTCTCATCTTTGGAGCTTGGCACCGAAACATTTGTAGATTTGCTCTCAGCATCTCTATTCACTTGTTTCAGAATGTAATGTGTTCGCCTAAAACATGCAAACAGTTTAACAACAGCAAATATAACATTGACGCTTCTGCAAGATCTCTGAGACATCTCGGATGCAAACCTTCTGTTCATCCAGTCTCCTGTCTGCGTGCAGCTTTTGTCATGACAGCAACTACTCTGTACGGCTTACAGAGGCGGGAAGTGATGCAAACTGTGGCACGTGAGGAAAAAATCTCCAAATTGAAAACAAGGAAACTACAAATGTACATGTACATGCACTGTAGAGCCATGCCATGATTGGCCGTCTCATAAAGCCGTCAGATGTTCCTACTGCAGTGATGGGCGAGGCTAACCTCTTTGTAAAACACAGGACAGGGATATTACCATGTAAGCTTGGCAACAGTTCATAAAACCGTCGTCATTAAACGCAGTTCATTTGCAGGTGATTGCATTGTGATTTTATTACCCGGCACGCCAGTGCAGCAGGCAGGCAGGGCATGCTTTCCACCCTTGTTTGTGTTTCTGAATAAAAGAACTGAACACAATAAGTGGATGGATTCTCAACAAATGGATCGCTTGGATTGGTTTGTGGTTTTTGGAACAGCTACGACAAGGTTCAGGGTCAAATTGACAAAGCATTTAGTATGAACAGTCTATATTTATAGTAAATCCATACGGCCATTTGGTCTTTATGCCATGAACTTCCTGGCCACAAAGTGGAAGTATTGACAGTTTATCAGATTAGAGGAGGCTCATCCTGGCCTAATCTGACCATTCGTCACTAATTCTTTACTTAGTGTCCTCAGTGAGTCTTTGCAGAGCAACTCTGTGACCCAGAGAGCATCTCATAAATGACTGAGCTGGGGAGACAGTTCATTAGTTCAACCCTAAAAATAAAGGAATCTCAATCACAGGGAATCATATTTCACTCAGCAGCCGTGAAGCATCATCATTTCCTGGGGAAGACATTGAATGAATCACATATACAAAGTACTACAATCTTTATGGTATGATGTCAAATTAGAGAGGTATAAAATTTTCACATTTTGTAACATTTTTAAAATGGTAGTGAAAGAACTAGCAACATATCTTATTTAAAGTTAAACCCGTGGCTGCATAACAGCCAGTATAATGAATGTACATGAAAAGATGGGCACAGTAGATGGGCTGTAACTCTGCCTCCAACCTTACAGTATAATGTCACTCTGTACAATGTGTGCACTGTGTGTCTCTGAGGTCTCTTTCTTCTCTCAGCTTTTGATCACACAGTGACAGCGCAGGGAGGCGTGGGTGGAGGTCAACAGCCCTCACATCTCTGCACACCTCCGCTCCGTATAATCCTGGTGGTCGGCCACACCAGAGCTTTAAGCCTTTAAAAAGGTCTGCAGGATTTCATGAAAAGCAGCTTTCTATATTTAAAACCCATATTATACCGTATATTTCATTGCCAGGGACAGTGACTTCTGTCCTATTGTACTTTTATAGGTTTAAGGTTAACGTTCCGGTTTGACTTAAGCATTATAGATGTATCAATTATGCATCTCTGTACTGACTCTAATCCATTTTGTCACTCAAGAAAGGTTTTTTTTTTCTCCCCCCCAACCAACCCTAAGTGGTCTCATTTCCCTCCTAATGCACTCCAGTGAGTACACCAGAAAGTCAGCGCGTCACGGTCGTGACAGCCCGATGTCCGCTGCTGATGCGGACTGATGTGTGACTCAGTGAAGTGATTCAGTGAGGAGCGATTTTATTTTTTTTCCCTCCGGTTTGTTTTTTTTAGCAGGTAGTGGACGCCTCCGGATCGTCGGCAGAATCCATGGGTATGGGTGGCGTTAACGGTGAGTGTGCGTCCGGTCGCCAGCTCTGATCCTCTGCATAAAACATGGTGCCCTGCAGTCCACCCCCTTTAGCTTCCACTCATGCTCTGCCCGTGGCTGTATGTAGGCCACTCCACGTCCCGCAGTGGCACTGACTGCTGGCCCCGGGGGAATATGAGGAAAATAAGACGGTGTTGATTCCTGAGGACGCCCCAAGTGCCTCGAAAAAGCCGATGCCGTCGCATCTAGGACTGGTTCTTCCCGCCTGACATGAGTCGGATTCGAGTGCGAGCCGCTTGAGTCTGCGATTTCCCCGATCCGACCGTGTTTACGACGGTGCGTTCAGTGAGAGCACAGCGACTACAAAAACGCCTACTACGCGGTGGCGACGGCTCCAGCGCAGGGGCTTAATGACGGAGCGGGCAGACATCTGAGAGGAGACATTATCATCCCAGAGGACGAAAATGCTATTATAAACTGATTAGGTGGAGGAGAGCTGGATGGAAATCACTCTCGGATCTTTTTTTAACCATTAATTAGTGGCTCTGTCAGTGCGGGTTCATTCTGCGGGGATGACTAATGCGCGGAGCTCTCCCGCTGCTCCTCATGACCAGTTGGTACATTGCTGTCACATTTGCATATGTAGCTCCGACAGCGGCGAAAAATCCCACGGCCTATTAATGCAGCTGTAGTCGGGAGTGCAGCCTGTGCACTCCCGACTCCGCACCCACTTCTCCGCCGTCCCTCGCTCCCAATCGTGGTGACAACAGGGAGCAACAGGAGAGCCGCCTCACATCGGTAATTGGCCCGACTGTAAAATGACACGCGGTGAGCGGCGCTTCGTGGGCTCGCGTGAACGCACCCGTTTGCACCTCGGCCCGGCACGTCTCAGACTGCGGTTAGGTTTCATTTAGGGGGCGAGACGCAAGCTGTTCCCATGTCCCCTCCGACGAACAAACATCTCCCCCCGGACGCCGTCAGCTAAATTATGAGCGCGGGAGTGTGTAAGATGGCGCTCTCACGGGCCGGGGCCCCACCGAGAACATGGCTCCAGCTTGTTGCAGTCACAGCTGTCCCGATGCCTGCTCGTTTTTTCTTTTTTTTTCTTCTCGCAGACAAAATCAACAGACTGCGTTTTGTCTTATGTCTAAAAAAAAAAAAAAGCGTTTTGGATGATTCTCTTCTTTGTTCCTGAGCCGTGACTAGTTTGGAACCTTTTTCTGAACTGAGAGAGAAAATCTTGTCTTCCTGGATGTGTAACTCTCAGCCTCAAATATGTTCCGTTATTTCTTTCCGGTGATTGAAGGCTTGTCCACGCGTTCCTAAAAGTTTGCGATGGCCGCGAGGAGGCAGAGATCAGCAGTATTGGAAGGCGTAGCCAGCTGTCAGCACTTGCATTGCGATTCAAAACAGCCACGATTTTACCATCCGCGCTGAGAGGTACAATCGAGGAGTCATCTAATTAGTAAATTTCACACAAAGCAGCTAACTCTGCCTGCACGAATAGTTTGCGGAGATTCATAACAACTGCATTTCTGCTGAACATCTTTTCCACATTTTGAAGGAAAAGAAAAATGATGAATTCGCTGTTAAAACAACTTCGGGTTAAAACGCTCCATATGCGATCGACTGCTGTGTTCCTAAAGTACTGAGCTGCCCATTGCAGGTCAGCGTGGGTCAAAAAGTACACCACTCATTCTAAGGTTGCCTGACAGCTGACACTGAGCTCAGCCAGAGCAGTGTTCAAAATGAGTGAATCAAACCCTAGAATAACTGTGTGAAACGGGCAACAACCGATCAGAGTTCACTACCAATCAATTGGTGCCGATCTCGTCACACTAGTAGGGATCGCCATCTTGAATCCAAAATAAAAAAAAACATCCAAATCCAAATACATCACTGGAGGAAGGAAGGGCCCTGGTGCCCTGTGTGGATGAGGAGCGGCTGGTGGGGATGGAGGTGAAGAGTTCGTGGGGTTTTTCAGTCCATAATTTGACTGTTTGGCCTCACACTCCTCTTGCAGTGTGCTCTCCGAGCACAGCGGGCAGCTGTTTCCAGAGAAAAGATTCAAATAAAGCTGCTTCTGTGCATGGCCCGCAGCACCGAGCAGAGGTTTGTTCTGTCGTTCTCTCTGCGCTTCTTTCTTTGCGTGCTCGAGAGGGGCACCGGCAGAGGCTGTCACCTGCGGTCCTACACACATTCTTCCTCCCTCACACCTCGCGAATAAGGAATCTTTTTCAGCAAAACCCAGATCTTTGTCTGGGTCTGACCTTCAAATGCAAAAACATAAGCACCCTGTTCTTTTCATGCATTTTGTTTTTCCTAAAAATGCTATTAAAATGATTTCACACAGATTGACGCATTTTTTTTCTTGAACCACCATAGTGCCGTGCATGCGATCCATCCATTATCTCGCTGGCTTTGTGCTTAATCACAGAATCTCGAGCTCACAAAGGCAGCGAACACATCCTGAACCAGTCACCAGTTCACTGCAGGGCACACACACACTCATTCGCTCTCACATTCACACCCAGGGAAAATGAAGAGTCTCCATTTGAGCTTCATATGCATATTTTGGGACTGTGGAAAATCTTTGGCAACCGCGTTGCCACTGCTGTGTTGACTGAACGTAGGAGAACAGAAAATCTATCTATCTATCGATCTACCTGCTTGATGGCTTTTGGTAACATTTGTCTGGTGTAAAAAAAACAAAAAACAGCTTAGACATCTGAATATCATTGTGCGATGAATATAAGAGCACTATATGGTGGCTGGCCACACAGATGCGGTGTAAACATCTGAACAAGGCCCTTTCCTTTTATTTTTCTTTATTGTCAAAAGACCCACCAGGAAGGTCTTGTGTGTCAGCTGGATTCCATTAGAAACAATATTTCGCGGCCCTGACACTTCCCACCCACAGTTTGCGAGCCTGTGTTGCCCGTGGGCCTGCACGTCCCCTGCAGTCCCACCTGCGAGGAGAAGGCAGCAGCATCGCTCTCTCCATCCAGCACAGCGATGGCTTTATTAGGAACCGGAGAGCAGCTCGGAGATAAACAGGCCAGTGGCACGTCAGATGCTCCCGACAAGCCCGCAGATGAAACGCGTACAGTGCTGTCTCAACGCGCTGCATCCCGGCGACACCTTTGCTTTAATATGTAAGGCATACACTGTAATACATCTGTGATGCTATGGTGGTAAAAAGAGATTTATGACACACAACAAGCTATTAAGGAGCTGTATGTGGTGGGGTAATCAGGGGAGGAAATGGGGTGGAAATTCTCTTCTTCATGCCACATTGATTCATCCTTCAGTGAGAGAAACCTCCCCATTATGCACACCTCATCTAAAAGGGCCCGAGGATGATCGTTGCAGGTCCACAGTACACCGATCCCAGGTCTGCTCCGAGGTCAGCAGAGGTCCTCCCTGCAGCATGTGGACTCTCAGGAGGCTGCCACAGCCGCTTGATCCGTGGCGTGTTGATAATATCGCTGCTTGAGCAAAGACTGCGAGGGGCAGCAACATGCATCATACCTCGGTGTGGGCCGAGGAGGGCGATCCGTCTCATCGTCCAAGGGTTTCATATCAGGCTGATTTGGATATGAAGCATATTATCAACCTCTACTGTTTTGAAAATGTTGTTATTGACTGCACAGCATGACCAATAACACCTGAGGGTGAATGAGTTATTCATCAGAACCACTATGCGATCACTCAGTCCATTCAACAGTGCAGCTGGAGGGGCGACCTGGGTGCTTAATGCCATAGTTTGCTGTGGCAAACTATGGCAGTCCGGCATTCACCGTGATTTGTGGGAGTCCTGGCAGGCTCAGGGTTGTAAGTGTAATATTTTCGTTGATCGGAGAAAAATGTCTCTGCAGGTGAGATAAGGTGGTTTCATATAATTTGCCTATTGCACTTGTTTCCCTGCTGTAAACCTGGTAAACATCAGGGTGTGTTTTGTGTTCACGTTATAGCGTATTCATGCAAGGACACGCTGACGGTAATTACAATCACATCAATACGTTTTGGATCTTTTCATCAGTGACAAACTGTTGCGATTGTGGGGTTTTAATTTAAGGTGAATATGAGGGAAAACCCGGGAAGAGTTGAAGGGGCCCTTAAACATCTTTTGTAAAAAGCTAATGGTTGAACACCAAAAGGGGCAGTTACCCCCTTCCTTCTTAAAGATTTTTAATATTATTATATCATCTATTATATCATCATTTAATGTCATTATATCATCAACCAAGAGCCATGTTTCTTCTCCACTCACATTTTAGCTTTTAAAATCTGTTCAAAACTAAAAAGCTAAAACCTAGCATCTAATAATTCCATAAGTATCCATGTACATTTTCCTCCAAAGAACTGATTATTAATGAGTGGTGTGCAACGATATGAGAATATCCCATATCTCTGCTCTGATCTTATTTTATTAGTTTACAGTAATAATGCTTTTGTAGAAATAAAGAGAAGAACAAAGAGAAAAGAAAAAGAAACCTGAATCAAATATAGCAGCCCGTCTTGTGACTGTTCTTTCCCCCAGATAGAGATCTCAGTGATGGTGAATTTAGCTCATTTCACTGACTCAGTGTGCAGCATATCCCCCCCCATACAGAGAATACTTGCAGTAAATACACTCTTCCATTCCACTCAAAAATGTAAGCCCTGTGGTAAAGACCATTCTCTGTCCTCTTTGATTTGACATTTCGCTTTATTATTTTCCGCCACTGGGCCGGCTGCGCTCTGATGGCGGGGCGACGTGGAGGGGTATTACTGGCACAAAGTGGCCCTCGAGTGCCTCAGCGGCCAGAGCTCAAAGCGGGCCGGCCGCTGCGGTCAAGGTTATGATGCAGCGCAAGCCATTTGCCTGGCACTGTGGCGCTCTGGGCCAGCGCGGAACGATTCCGGGGCCGGCGCGGCTTCGTCCCAGGCCCCCCCCTCCCCACCCCCCCCCCTTGACATGTCATTTACATTCTGACGATGACACCAGATCGGTCAGAGAGCCCGACGCCATTGCTAATGTCGGCAACCTCGCGGGGGCCGAACGGACAGATTGGGATGGCAATGATGAAGATGCCATGATACCGTTCTCGTTTTCTCCCTTTTTTTTCTCCCTTTTTTTCCCCTCCCAAGTCAGCTCGGTACAAAATGCCACCGTGTTGCATTTCAGATTAAGATCCCGTGGCTTAATTTGATTGACTGTTATTTCCTTCGCGTGGTTTCGGAGCCGTTTACCGCTTCAAAGTTTCTAATTAACTAGATACAGAAGAGAGAGGGAAAAAAAAAACGTCTTCAAAGCGAGTATCTTTAATTAATACTGGAGAATTAGGAGAGAGGGACCAGGAGCTTTATTGATCTTTTACCAGTTTTAATTAACGAAGTGACTTATTTTGGCTGCTGTGTTACGTTCCTCGGAGCGGCTTATTTATGCAGCTAAAACACCTGAAGTGATGTTATTGAGGTCAATCCCATATCTGAGGAATGTCATTGTAATATTCCATTGTGTTCCTTTTTTGTTTTTCCTGCTGTTTACAATGTTTGTTTTGAATGTTGATCAGAGCTAATGAGATCACGGATGGGTATGAAACAATGTTTTATGAAACTGTAAACAACGCGCGTCGACTGAATAAATTAGGAATCTGAAGCTAATTCTTCATTTATGTTCTTTATTGCTCGCTTTGCAGCATCTCAGGGAAGAACATCACCAGCTATTTCCACCAGATCGGCTATTGTTTTCTTCCGTGTAGACCAAAACTGCATTTTAATGGGACTTGAAAATCCAAGCTCAGGACATTCAACCTTCTCAGAACCTCACTGATTGACCACTGACCCTTTGCTGTAAAAAGATTTAAATGATAATTTTCAATTAAAATTAAAAACTCTCGACTTGTCCCGACAAGGAATCTATCCCCATTAGATATGGCTTTTAAAGGTGCGCTCGGCTGTACGGCGTGCTCCTGTTTTACTGCAAACCGCTCATGAAAGCAGTCGAACACTGTAGTTTTGAAATAGACTAAAAGGTCTGCAGCCGCACAGGCTCTCTGTGCATAAGACTCTGCCGCTCTGCTTTGTGTCAACAGCTCAAACAACAATGTTTACCGCTGTAGTCGAAGCGTCTTTACAGACTAATATTTGGTGAAACACAGCCGAGGCGGGCAGAAAAATGTAGTAGCTCAAGTGTCTGGTCACAAAGCCGAGCTTCTAAATAAACCCTTGGCAATCCATATACTGCAATAGAGATAAGAATTTCTTCTTACGGGTGGCCACTTGAATTTTTTTTTGTTGTCCTAACACCATCAAAAGGCAGTGAGGAGATGGCTTGGTGGGGGATGCAGATGTGTTTGCTCCCGTGGGGAGTTTCATAGCAGGTGAGATTATAGGAGGCGGAGCAGTGACGTGTGTGCAACATCATCTGGACGATAGTGAGATACATCAGATCACGTTTGCAGGAAATAATCATCATTGGTCTTTCTTGTCATGTTTCACTGATTAACAGTAAGAAAACAAATGCACGATTTAAAGACAGATGTTCTTCAGCAAAGTGATCTTTGGATGGATCTCATTGTTCCACTAGGTGTTTGGCTAATGTGATTTTAGTGTATAGTACGTATTGGTGCGTGTATATGGGATAAATAACAATAAGGTGACAAAAGAGCAGTTGTGAAGCTCCATGTAATCCCGGTGAATCGAGCTGCTAAATCTGATACTGAAATTGCATTTGTGGTCATGTTCCTCACGTTGCCCCTGCAGAGATTCCCCTCTGTTTCAGCAGCTGGCGTGCAGAGACTTGTGTTAAAGCAGAACCAGAAATGCAGCTGGACTCAGTGAGGGGTTGCTGCCAGGCTGCAGCAGGGGCGCCACGAGCTGCTCGTGTTTACCGGCTTTGCCATTGTTCAGGGAGTTTGAGTCTGTCAGAATGAGGGGGTAAACTGTAATTTTGTGGATCGGTTAGTAAATACCATTAGACATCGGGTCAATATTTTTTTTTAAATAACATTTTTCGGAAAAAAAGGATTTCTATTCTCGTGCACATGGGTGTGCTTCAAGCCCGAAAGTCCTGAAGTCACCTACAAGAAACAGTGTCCACTACACGCCTTTGTATGAAAGGTTTGGGTGGAACTGAAACAGTTGTTATTACAGAATTTTTTGGAGCACTGTCAGTTATGAAGTAACTGTAAATACTGCATGCATTAACAGGGCAATTCTGTTAATTTTCCTTAAAAAAAGCTCTTAAAAAAAGAAAAGCGCAACAGTAGCACATAAAAAACTATTTAACACAGAGGAAGTATGTATGTGACCTTGATTTTCCATCATTTCACAGGCAGCAAAAAAGTGTGACGATCGATGAGATTCAAGATCTAAAGCTTTCCTGGGGAGATGGCAGAGACCAAACTAGAGCTGGAAGAGAGTCAATAATGGATGATAATTCCAGAAAAGTACTGGATTATGAATGTAACACCTGCAAGCTGGGCCATCATGGTAGCCGTACATCATCTTGACTGTAAATCCTCTTGTTTACATCCCTTCTTTTTTCATCATTGCCTCTCAACTTCAGAATACACAATTCAGTCTTCTTGAAAGATGATAAAAGACACTTCTATACCTTTTTTTTTCATTCCAGTAGCTCTGGTCCCGTATGATTGTGGATGTATGTTTATGATGAAGACATCTGTGACATTTGATTTGCAAACCAGACCAAATGTGTACATTTCCAGCCTTATTTGCTGTAACGGGAGGCAGAATAATCAGATTATTCGACTCATCCCTTGCTCATACTTTCTTACTTCATGTCATGTAGTAAGAAATGTGCTGCAGCAGGTCTGACTGACAGTCTGAGGGCTGTGTAATTGGATGCACTACATATACTCTGGCTTAATGAAGACCATGTTGTCATTCAGACACAGCTGTCCAGTCCTCACACTCATTGTTCGAGACCGACTCCGGAGTTGCATCTCAAATCCCCCAGCAATCCCTGCCGCTCACATCGTGGACATCTATTGAACTGCAACGTAACAACTAAACAGTATGAGAAGAGAAATGCTTCCAAAAGGGCCAGCTATCTGCTCGGCTATCTGCTAGCTGATGAATAAAAGCAAACATTCCCAAATCTGAGGCAGTATACGCTATTAACTTCACCTGAAATGTCATTTACTGAGTACAGTCATTTGACAGGCTGGAGATATTGAAGTGCAATATTAGATTCTTAATTCCACAATGGAAAACTGTCAGTCGTAAGATATAGCTGCTTAGAAAAAGTACAAATACAGGAGATGTGGATTTAAATTCAGATTTAATGCAAATCATTGTTTTTAAATGTGTGTGGTAATTCGAAGGCTCATAAAACAGTTGTAAACAAACAGTGAGCTTAGTTGCAGAAGATAAGGATGAAGAGGATGGGGACATATCTGGGGCCTACGGCTTCAAAAGAATGTAGCGTAACGTTAAAAAAATTAGCTGAGAAGCTTGTTTGGCTCTTCAGACTTGAAGAACCAAGTCTATCACAATCTCAATAGCTCACTAACTAATTTACAGTATGACCTTTGCTTAATAAGTGGCGACCAGGCTGTTTGCTTAGAAATATCAAGTAGCATCCATGCTGAGCTCACATGAGAGTCACAGCAATATTCACATCGAAATCTAAACAGCCATTTTGGGCTCTGAGGAAACATCTAACGTGTGCTTTTTAGAACACAACCAGTAGATATGACGGGCTCATTTCAAGGCAAACATTTTCACCATCAGGTTCAGACCACATGCTCAAGAAAACATGGCAGTGAATAATACATGCAGGTCAACAGATCTTCCCAAACCTCACATGGGGGATCTTAGATTGTTAAACCAGGATGATACATGGAGCACACAGAGACTAAAAGAGACAAGTGAGGAGCAATAGCACATAGTTCATATACAGTCAGGCACTTTACGTTAGCTAATGGGATGAGATAGATATTCTGTATTGTCCTGATGTCTCACAGTCTAGTTTTTCATACATGCTCTCAGAGGTTGCACTGTCTGTGTTTCTTGAGGCATATGAAAGATTATCTAGTTCAGGTATAATCAGGCTTTGTGTGGTTTGTCCTGTGCAATCCATAAAAATACAGTGCCTCTCCAAGCTGCTCCGACACATAGTCGGAGTCCTCCATTATACATGTTGAAGTACAGTATATGATAACCTCCCCATGGTCGGCCTGACCCTCTCTGCTCTCTAGATTGGTTATTGATCGTGCTCTCTTTACGCATATTGCTGCCCGCTCTTTTTCCCCTTAGCCCGATCCTTTATGTGGAGACGCTCTGGCCGTGGCGTCGTATCTCGTTGCATGAAAAATGCTGAACGGGATGAGCCTTGTCACCGTCTCCACCTTACCCCCCCCACCCCACCCCCCTCCTTTGTATAAATAATGGTGGTTTCAGGAGCCCGTCAATTTGGCTTTGGGGGAAAGTATTTTCATTTATTTTTCCAATTCAGTGGACGCTCATATTTCATTATGTGCAGCAGCGAGACATGTTGCTATAATCGATGGCACACCAAAAATCGAATCAATAAACACGATAAAGAGACGCTGATCAATCAATACTACTTTTCTTCGACATCAGTCAGGTCGTAGGAGTAGCATCGGATAGATTTAAGGTTATTTATTTGCGATTCTCTCACTCTGAAACATCCTACGGGGAGGGTAATGAATCCAGAGCAAAAAAATAGCACTGCCGTAAATACCACATTTATTTACACTACATTGCGAAGGGGCTCAATATTTTAGCATTTAAAACCTTAATTATAACATAGTATCCTTTATTAACATCCAGTAGCCGTTATCTGCAGCGCTAACCTTTAATGGAGTGTAGCTCTATTGTGCTTTCTCCCTCTAATGATTGCGTCTGTACTTAAAATGAGCTATGAGATAGCGTGTGTGGGAGTATTCTTGCATTTCAATATCACTCTGCTGCACCGTAGCCGCAGCATCCATTCAAATAAGGGAGGAAATGGACGGTGATTTGATTTTGAAGGGGAGGGGGCACGCCCTCTGGCAAGCTGAAATTAAGATCTTGTGTTTTATTACTGAAGGTACCTCGTAAGTAGATAATGCATGACATAATTCATAATTTGGGATTACTGCTCGCTGCCAGGTCTTGTTGGCTGACTGTGCGTAGGCTTTCCAGGCGGGAGAAAAAAAAGAAAGAAATAAACGAATGAATCAAAAGTTCAGATGCGCGGCCGCAGTAAAGACAGAAAGGTCTTCGGCTATGCTCGGCGGGCTCCGATAATGAGTGAACACTAGTGAGGGCTACGGTATCACCTTGCAAATGTGGGCGGTTTTTGCTTTGTTTTGCACGAGGATACTCATATATCACTCAGCCTCCAAGCCCCCCCACCACCACCAGCCCCACCCCCACCCCCTGACAGGCAGCCAGCTGTGTCCGTGTCAGTATTCTGTCAGAACAGCAGTTCTCTTCAATCAATCATCTGATTACCCATTCCAGCATTTCCAAGATGAAAATGACGCGGTGAATTAGATTGGAGCTGGCGACTCTTGGCAGAATTAACCGGCCGCCGAGGGGTCCTGCAGGGGACCCTGCGAACTGGCCCGGCTTATTACAAAAACATAATTGTGCTGCTGTGACACTTCACGGTTACCCCCCCCCACCACCACCACCCTCCACTCCCCCCGACACCCCCTCCTGTTTGTTGGTGCCTGGCCGGGATCGTCCGTGATGAGGCGAAGCATCGCCTTGTGTCTTTCGCTGTTGTACAACAAAATCAATGATTCGTAAACAGCGCCCGGTGACCCAGAACGCAGCAGCCGGAGCCGGGTGTCAGCCGAGGCGCCCCGGCCGGCACGTTCAATATGATTATACACAGCCAAATGAACACTGAAGTCATTTACTTCAATGGAAACGTGTGACACGAAGCGCGCGCGCTCGGGAGCCTCGACGGCGTCCTCGTAATTACTTGATCTCGCAGTTCACAGCCTTCGGTGACGCTCAGGCACCCAAAGGGTAAATGATAGCTCCACAGCACAGTGTGGCGCTTCATACTGAGCAGCCGCTGCGCCCCTCTCTCCTGGTGACTCTCAAAAGTCCTTCGCACATCCCAACTTGCCCTAGCTGACAGACCTATGCTCACACACAGAGAGGGAGAGAGAGAGGGGGGGGGGGGGGAGAGAGAGAGTGAGTCGCACACTCTCTCTCCCCCTCTAAGACCCTGGAGGAGCAGTGGTCTGGCAAATGCTGCTCTATGTTGAAAGGGATTAGAAAGATTTGTAAGTGCTCAAGCTGACTCCTTCATGTCAGGATTGCAGCGGTAGCTGGAGGGCTGAGCTCGGACTTTTTTCTTTTTTTTCCCAACAAAATGGCGCAAGCAATCCCCCCCCCCCCACACACACACACACCCGCACCCCCACCCCCACCCCCACCCCGCTCCTCGCTTTTTCCGGGCTGTCCTGCTGAGGCTAATGTGAGGGAGAGTCTCGAGCTTTCAAAACCTAGAAAACCTCCCGGCGCTGGCATTCTTCCGGCGCAGTACAGCTGTATTCTCTGTCATTGGCGGATTATTTTCTCCGTGGGGTTATGATGTTGTTAAGACACTTTTCCCCGCTGTAAAAGTGGCTCAGCAACAGTGGAAATGGCCTGTTCAGTGCTGACTGTATTACGTCTCCCCCAGGAACTTTGCGTTCAGCTACTCTCTGCATACATTGTGCCGGCCCGACTGAGGTTTTCTATCAATTTTTCAATTCTATACGGCCAGAAATAGTTGTCAAACGGTTGTGATTGAAATTTTCACCGGTCCCAGAAGAAATACAGGGTGTTATGAATGAAGGAAAATATATAATCTATCTCACAATTGCTGCTGCAAAATGCTTCCTGACTGGAGCGCTCTGGTCTGCATCTGGCCCAAATCAAATGATTATACGTGCACCCCGAAACCTATTTGTTTCCCCTCCCTCTAATAGCCCTACCCATGGCTCTTTCCAGCCCTGTGATCACAACCTTCAATTTCATACATGGCTCTGTGCGACGGCCCAGGTTGTATGAATAGCATGGGTCAGGCACATCCCATCCAGCGTTTCATTATTCATTGTTCTCATTTTCCATGAGAGATTCATTCCTTTCAGGAAGTCATCTAGAAAGCATTGAATGCCTATTTCCTGCTGGCCGGCATGGAGGGGGGCTGTGGGAACAGCATGGGGTGTTGGTATGGAAATCTAGCAAATAGAGCTGACAAAAAAAGGGCTGCCTCTACACAAATTGCCTGCGTTTTCCGTTGATAGGAATCGCAGCATGTTTTTGTTGACCACGGTTGTTCATTTATATATGCAGAGGCACCCCCATACCCTAATACCTGAGTTACTTCATCCTCGCTTTACATTCTTCCACTGAAAAAAACATCTCTTTCTGTATTTATGAAAAGCACCCAAATGGGGCTGGTAATAATATATCAGCTTGGTCAGCATGCTCATTCTGTGATTGCTGCTAGATAGCTGAATTGTATGAGGCCGGTTTGCCACTTGCGTGCTTGTCCACAGCGCTCGTCTGTGGTGCTGATGCGATGTGGGGAACATGTGGCTCTGTTGACAGGCCAAGAAGGCATCAGCAGGCAGCCACGTCGCAGTTACATACGTGTAAAACCATATGAATGGTACGGTTGTTGAATCAATGGCCCGTGTCCATGGAGGGCAACTCAGCTGCAAGACGGACTGTCACAAATGTGGAGGACATGCAGCTGTGCTGCTGAGCTTGCCTAATTGCTTTAAGTAGCTTGCACTGTAGGTAAGGTGCGACATTAATATTTACAAGGCAATGTGGTCTGAACACCTCAGTGTAACCTGTCTCTCATCAGTCTGCTGCTTCTGCCTCCTCGCCATACCGTCTTGACACCGTCTTGAACGTCGCCCCTCTTCACAATCCTCCGGTTCCCGCCACCGACCAGGTATCGACAAAGCCACGGGTTTTCCCTCTCAATCTCCAGTAATTCTTGTCGCCAATTTAAAAACAGCTGTTCTGATGTTTCCCTGGCGACAGATGAGTGACTATATGAAGCATTTTCTCACTCAAGCGTTCGGGTGAAATTATTGAAACTAAATCGCCAACAGCATGCAGCATGTCCGTCCTGTTTCCGTACCGGCACAGCATTTTGAGCGTTTTGCAAACGAGTGGTGCTCATTACATTTTGAAATTCATACGCAGGATTGATAGTGGCCCTATCACATCAACCAGTAATTGTAGGACTGCTTTTTTGATTCCAAGGCCCCTGTATCCGAATGTCAGCTGAATGGCAACACGAGTCACCATGTCACACCAAGTGTAGTCCCCTTGGTCATAAAGAGCTGCAGACGTGAGTGTCTAAAGTTACGATTCGAATACAGGCTGGATTCGAGTTACTGTAGCACACGATACAAAAACACACAGACTCAAAAGCAGAGCAAACAAAACTGAAGCTATTAATACACGTCGGACTATTTTAAAAATCTAAGTCGCCTGATTTCATTTTCCTCCGTCTAAAACGGAAAGGAGGCCCGATCTAGGTCATTAGAGTGAAAAGGGAGGCTTCAATGGACACCTGCTTTGATTTACTCCTTCAAAAAGGGACAAGAAAAAAAAGATCTGATGGAAAATATTTCAGCGACACAGACGTTTTGAATGAGCTCCATTGTTTTGCGCCCCTTTCACTGAGTCGGCAGCACCAAGGTGAGAAAGGCTGACTGGCACTGCGTATGCAAATGCCTATTTGCTGCTTCTGCCGCGGTCGACAATTTGTCAAACTTCTTCAGCTCGCCACCGCTCGCTGCCCGCCGGGTGACCATAGCAACCGGCTGAGGCCGATGCGAGTCTTGAGCGTTGTCGTATGCATCAGTTGGTGTTGCACCTGAATGCAGCAGCTTCAGCCGACCAGGGAACAAATGGCCCAGGACACCAGAAACTGCAACTTTAAGAGATGAGCGTCCGGTTGCTATATGAAGCGACCTAGAATCAGTAAATCAGTGCAATGACAACATTTTAACACCGTCGTATTAGCGTGTTGCAGGAAGCAGGGAACGTAATGGTAAAACCCAGAAAAGGCTCTCCTATAGCCGGACAAGATCTGATCTCTAAGGCGGTTCTGACAGAGTCTTCTCGAAAGCATATGCTTAAAAATTGACAGCAGGAAATACATTTTGTAGGAAATGCGGCACAGACCTGGGCATTTTCTGTGTCTGTTACAGTGAATTATTAATCCCTTTACTTCAGTGTACAGTAAGTGTCTCGGTACTTTAACCTCATCACAGGCCGGAGTCTGTGTGTCTCCATGCTTTGTAAAGCAGCATCCGCTCCAACCATCTCTATGCCACTGGCGGTAATTACAGCGTATGCCTTGAGACATGTCCAGACATTGATTACACTGCTCACTGCGACACACTGGGTATCCTAGAGGTAGAGAACTGCGGAATCTGGGAGACGGGTCTTGTTAACCAAACCCCAAATTATATTTCAGATGATGATTTTCACAAATATTATTTCCAGGCTCATAAGTGAACACTGCCCTCAGGTTTCCAACAACCAAACTGGACACAACCACCTCCCCGTGACCCCGGCTTCAATCTCCACCCCCCTTCTTCATGAACTGGCAGCGAGCTTAACATTGGCATTGTACCATTATTGATATTAATGTGGAAACTGGCACCGGGCTGCCACACACGCTACAACACAGGACACCGATATCTGTACATCACACACACAATACCCACTCGCTATCTGAAATCGCCCTTTCATCACGGTGCAAAGTGGCCTTTCAGACTTTTCTCTTAGTGACTCATGATGAGCAGGACTCTGCGTCTCCCGTAGCCATCAACCTCCCTCTTTAGAAAACAGCCCTCATGGCCTTTGCGCCGAGCGTCGCTGAAGAAATCAGGCCTCAGCGGAGCTTGTTTTTTTTTTTCGCCCTTTGTGGTAAAAAAGGGAATAAGAAAAATGAAAGGACGATAGAAATGAAGAGAAATTGCTCACATTGAGCTGTGGGACTGTAGGACAAATCCCCGAGGGATGTATTGATCTGCCAAAACTGTGTGACTCCTCACACTCCTTTTGATCTACAGAACATGACACATCCTGCACGGGTAGATGGAGCAGATGTGGGGTACTTCGGTGCCGTCGCATCTATCAAAGTGCACTTGTGGCAAAGGTAATGTGGTGACTCGCAGGTAACCGATACCCCTCGAGAGCGGCTTCTGGTCTGCGAACTAGACAACAGCGAGGATCTGATATCAATCAAAGTCACATTGAAAACAATCAGCTGATATGATACACCCCGCGCAGACCGCAGGAGAGATCGGAGGAAGAGGCCAGCGACATGCAGCTGGAATGGGTCGTGGTGTGGGATCCATTATCACGTCTCCCCTTCAGAAGATGTCACCTGCCCTTTTACACCACTCGGGTTATTGATCATTTTGCACCACATATAGAGGCTATTCCATCCAAGGTGACACCAGAAAACACCAGAGAAAGGCCTGGACCTAATCTTCCCCTTTGCAAATGAGCTCTTAGATGAGTTAATTTAATCCCAGGACTAAACAAATTACAGTACGGATGTATCATGTTCTCTGCCAAGTCCTAATGGCCTCATCGGTTCTGAAGCGCCATGTGAGAACAGGAGAGTCCCACAGCACTGCCCCATAAAATGAATCCACCAAAGACAGGTACGCCTCTCATCCATTAGTCACACAGCTGCTCTCTCTAATAGATACATCGTAGATAGACAAGAAGTCTACTGGCAAGCGGAGTCTAAGAGTAAACACACTTGATCTAATGAGTAAGTGCATCAAGATTATTTAACTCATCAGTAAATTGCTATATCATGGGGATGACACTAACCACGGCTGCCAAGTGAATAATGTGCTGGGAATCCTCCAGGTTCATTCACACACACACACACACACACACACACACGCACGCACACACATACACTGGCAAAATTACTGCAGGTTATTACCAGCCCCAATCCCATTACTGGTTAAAATGAGCCCACCCAAACATCCGCACTTCTGATTTCGTTCTCAGGTTTTTGTGAGATGCATGTAAAGAAAACACAGCGCACTTTGATTGAGTTGTCAGCTGAAATGATACATGTGCAATTGACATCAATGGATCAACGACTTTGCCTGCAGCACCGTAAGTTTGCACAAGAATAAGTCACATTTCGTAGTGTGTCGCATCTTTAGAGTTGTGCTTACCTGGGCCTCGGTGGTGCCGACGGGACGCAGAGGGATATTGGACCTTGACAAAGGCAACGGATCAAATTTCTTTCACACACCGATTTTGCCAGTTATAACTGGGCTTTTGTATTATCCACTTGCTCCCAGCAGAGACGCAGAGTCATTTACAGAATTCTCCACATGCCTGGAGATTTTGTCTTTTTTCTTTTTCAAATTTGAGCAGAAATCTCTAAAAGCAGAGTCCGTCTGGCCTTGATGCTCCCCTGCAAACTGATCTTTGTACTCTGTTTACTTCTGCGTTTTTCCTTCCTGTCAGTCTAAAACAAAAAGGCCACAGCCACAGTTACTCTCCGTAATATTTTGTACTTTTCTGGCCCCGGTTACTTCAGTTGACTGAAATGATATGTGTGCGCATTACGTGTAAACACAGAGGCAATTAAGGACTGTTACATTTAGTTTCTGCAAGATTAAGGAGAGAAAAGAAATCCATTTGTCATGAGGCACAAATCGTGATAATTCTTAAGCTTAAATGGGAACTTAAGATCATTTCAATTAGTTAATGGATGAATCTCCTGCCAAGGTCTAGCTGCAACTTTAGTCATGGGAGGGATGAGGAGTAAAGTTTGCTCATCTCTAAACTTTTTCCACCTTCAGAGCTCTTTATTTTTCATACAAATTTGTGAAACAAGTGGCTCCCCAACAAAACCATAGGGTCACAATCCAACCTAAACATTTGAGTTTTTGGCATGTGGAGAATATGAAAACTCCAGAAACTACCATATCATCGTGCGGTACCACATCGTGCGGTACCACATCGTGCGTATCACTTCAGCAGATAGACACAGGGCTTGTGCACTGTGGTTTTCCTCAGATTTGCTTCATCTATGTAGATTCTTCCAGACCTCTTTCTCCTCTGAGCAGACGGGACCACCTCTAAGCTTTACTGTTGGCAGCGTTCGTGCAATTACCGCATCTGGAGCTGCTCAGCGGCACTTGAAGGCACTCAGACAGAGCCAAGAGCGGTCCGAAATCACTGGCAATCTCGCCTTTCCACTGTAGTTACAGTAGAGGCAGAGCAAATTTGTAAAAGGCGTGTAAACACCTGCTGATTATTCAAATGGCTCACTTTGCAGAGTTCTGCTCAGGTAGGACAATCCCGTGAGGATTATTGGTGAAACATCAAGAGAGCACAGGTGTGACTGTAACCAACGTGACTGCACATTTATCACCACAAAAAAAGTTGTTTGTAGGCCTTAAAGTGCCCAAATTACAACAGTAATGGGTGGTAAATGTTCATAATCTCAAGATTAAAGTCTGCCCGTTAGCGCAGAGTGCAGAATTAATTAGCTCCAGTGATTTGGTCAGAGCCAGCTTTAAGGAAACAGAGCTCACACTAATGAATTAATGCCTCGAACGTGAGAGTTTCAGTGTGGGATTTGGCTTAAACTGTGTGGACTTACGGCTTAGTCTGGAAAATATTTAGCTGCCTCTAAATGGTCAAAAAAAACCTTCATATGGTTATTAATTTATGTTATTATTTTATTTTAATAGCAACATACCATGAGGAAAGTGTTTTATGATGATGGCACAGCCATCATCTGAAAAGTACGAGGCAGAAAGTTTTGAAAATGTGTTATTTGAATTGGCTGATCTATTTATTAATCTCCAGACTAGTCACTATTGAGGTTTTTGCTCACATAACATCTACAGAGAAGATATATTCAAGTTTAAAAGACCAGAATACATTAAGTTTAGTCAGTTCATTCACATATATATGTGTCCGGATGGAGAACATTTTCTCGAGACGTGTCTCCGTGGAACAGTTTTCATCTTGTCCTGATGGCAGGAATGCCTGTGCTGTAAAATGTACCCTATTTCTCTCACTTTTACTGCAGAACATATTTGCATTTAAAGAAGTTGGGCCCATTTTGATATTACTTCGACTTCAGCAAATTTAAACCAAGAGCCTTTCCTCCCGAGCCTTGGTTCTGAGTGACGGAGAACTTTCCAGATTGCACCCAACGCCGTAAATGGTTAAATATTAGAACCCGTAACCAGCGGTACAGTATTATAAGCCCCCGCCCCATCTGCACCTTTACCCTCAGGCAAGAGTCACAAATAGACACTTCGCACCTCAGCCTGCTCAAAATGTCACCATCTGACATCTTTAAGCTGCTTTCCAGGTCTTTTTCTGAACCGAGCTGACACCTGTCGCCTTTATTAAAGGAATAAATCAGCCTCTCATATTCTAAAAATACACAGAATAAATGTAAGTGCTGCTTTCCAAGATCTATAATTAATGTGGTCACATCCAGCGCGGGGAAAAGGAAATCTGATGTTCCCCTCTCCTCTCCTCCTTCTCTCCAGCGCCGTCCTCGGCAACCCAATAATCCCTGAGAGAACAAAGCTAGCTGTGAAAGCATAAATATATCCGCCGTATCAAAACTTTCAAATCTCTGCCGTTACTGTTCTGACAGCTGCCTGCACTAATTAGCCATCAAAGATCTCCCTCTCCCACCAACAGCTAACACCAGTTCAGTATCATGGCTGCTGTCAGAGCGCGTTTTGCGTGGCGGCGTTCGGGGCTGCTCTGCTCTGCGGACCGCAGGTGAGGGAGCAGGCGGAGGGATTCCAACCTGATGTGGCCGGGGCCTGTGGACGGACAGGAAGCGGGACGTGAACACAGCCCGGATGACAAACGGACACGGATGGTATCGTTACAGGTCTGCTGGGCTTTTGCAGCGACGACGATATGTGTAACCACTTCCTTTGTCATGGATTATTAATCGGCAAATGTGAATCGGTGTCGGCCCGAGCGGGGCTAAGGCGTATTATTTGTTTGCTTTGACTTTATCAAAGTGTCTCCCACTGTGACGGCTGGAGCATGTCCCCTTACATTTGTCACCGATGATAAATACGGCCCATTTAATCCCAGTCATCCCCGGGAAGGCAAAGAGGAAGACGAACGATGCCAGAGCTCACTCACTCTCGGGCTGAAATCATCTTGTCTGATGGGGTACAGGTGGTGATTCACCTAACTCGATTTGTTCATTAAGGCCCTCCGTCGCTCTCGAAGCCATCTAACTCTGGGCCCGTAGGGGGGGGAGAAGAACAAAAAAAAAGAACAAAAGCGAAGCCGTATTAAATCCATTGACTGGGCTTACGACTTGCTGAACCTCGCAGGTTGCCCTGTGAAACGTCTCATCTCGGGATCTGTCACTTTCTATTAATACAGCTGGCAGACAATCCGATCAATTATGTAAATAGTAAATAATATATTCAATCCAGCGTGAATTACTCATGAGCATGTCATGATGACAGAGGCCCTTGTGTAACTACTACTACTGTCTGTCTGCTACCAGATAATAAAAGCACTGAGACTGACATTTAGAGACGCATCTCACAGCTCAACAGCTGTCAGAGGATGCATTTCAAGTGTCTGAAAGTACGTACCCACTAGCCAGAGTAAAATCCAGTGAAAATATCCTTTTATCTGCCAATGTGATCTTTGAAAATAATATGAAATCCCGATATTACATCAGAAATAAATTAATGATATTGTCGGACTGACTGCGCCTTCCCCCAGCCTTTACGTGCAACTCAAGTGAGTCAGTTTAGTTTTTTTTTTGTTTTTTTTTAACCATATAGAACATTTATAACTATGAATGCAAAATGAAACAGAATCGGGGATATCGTTCTGCCATCCAGGGCAGGTTTGTAGCCCTTCACATGCTTGGTTCATTTGATGTTACAGTCTCGTCTCCAAAACAGTTCGGGTTGTGCAAGACTTTCATGGCTCTCCCAGAACCTTCTGCTCGAGTGCCGTCTGCTCGCACGCATCAGTGGAAGCATTACACAGAGAGTTATCTACTGCCTCCCCTGGCTCCCACTCCATGTGCTTTGTGCTGGCCGTGCACCAGCTCTCCCCCCCGTCATGTCAGGCATGATGCAGACAACAGTCAGCGCAATTAATAGACGAGTGAGTCACTGTCCCCCCCGGCCCTCTATCATCCTCATACATGTCCTCCCAGGCTTCATGTTTTTATACTTGGCACATTACAACGTGTTGACACATCGACTTGTGAGTGCTTAATGGCACACAACAAGATAATGTCACACATAACAATAACGTCAACAACAGAGGGGGAGAAGAAGAGGAAGGGAAAAAAAAAAAATCACACTTGAAAAATAGCAGCTCCTGGAAGGGTCCAAGGCGACATGGTGTGCAAGACACAACACGTCTCAGCAGCGAGGACGGTTGTTCCAGTTTCATTGTGCTATAGATATCAAATGATGAGTCAACAACCAGCAGCCGGTGAATAGAATGCAATGCAAGAAAAATAAGAAAATCTCTAAAATCGTTTCTGAAGATCCGAGAGTTGGTCTTGAATTTTCCAGAGAAAGCCACGAGGCTGAATATTGATGAGATTACGGATGAGTAAATGAATCAGACCATTTGCGTTTATTCAGAGTCGCGTCTTTTGCCATAAATCACTTAGAATATCTCCGATATTCACTCTTCTATGACCTTTTCCTCAATCTTGTCAATGATGCCCGGCCCGACCTCCTTCCACAGCAAGCAACAGATTATTGCTGAAGATTCTGCTCCTTCATATAAGACGGATGGCAGTGACTGAACAAAACAAAAACACTTCCAAGTAAAATAGAGCCAAGAGAGGCGGGAATGCAATTCAATACTCTGTGGAATCATCTCGACAAGTCTCCTTCATTGTCTTCAGTAAATTGATTCGTTGACGCTAAAAAACGTTTTGATCAATGCAAATTCTTTACAGTCCATATCCCTGTTACATTTAGGACAGTTTATATGAATGGTTGGACAAATGGCTGTGTTTAATATGCGCCATTAAGTGTCAGGTTACAGCCTCAGCTACGCCCAGGCAGTTCCACCTTCCTAAGCTGCAGATGAGACGAAGTGGAAAAAAAAAAAGAAATGCATATATCCCTGCTTGAGGCTGCAGTTTATTAAAGTTTGCCACGATGCTCTTTCCCTCCACAACTAAAGTACTGATGAAGGCAGGCTGCAGGAAAGTTTTTAAAGGATCATGCTCTGCAGCCAAGACTCGATATTGTGCGCGTCGTTTCCATTCCAGCATGTCTCACTGCCGCCCTAACCAGATTACTGTGCGAGGCTTAGTCCCTGGCAGAGGGCGCGGGCAGACACACACTCCGCTTATTTACAGGTACACCCAACCAAATAAGATAACCGCGGCTCTGTCGGCCTGCAAGTGGCGCCTCCGACAGTTGGCTGTGTGGCTCGGAAAGAAACCTCTCTCGAGTTATATTTCACGTACAATATGCGCTTGTCCCTTCAGTTACAGCGGAAAGCTTAACGCACACCGTACAGGTAAACGTAGAGAACCTCTGCCTCACAAGAGCAAGAGAACTGACTATGTGTGTGGCCGTGCTGAGCCTTCTGTTGAATTCTGTGCCGCTGCTCTTCTCCGCTGGATCCGAAGTGAGGCAGGATCATTAAATAAACCGCTGTTGTTTTTATTCCCCCCTGTTGAAAGGTTATTGGCACATTTGTTTTCGTAAAAACCCACAGCTAAAACAAATAAAAATCAAAGATTTGCCACAAACATACAACGTGAATGACCCTCCCCAGCTTGTGAAATTATCTTGTTTTCTCCACCTGCAGTATCTGGAGTATTAGAAGCCCGAGCATTAGTTCAGCAAACTGGCAGGCAGGAAGTGAGAGGTGTGCGTTACGAGAGTGCACACAGGAAAAACCTTCTTTTTTTTATTGAAATCAAAAGTAAACAAAGCCCGAATAACCGCTAAAAACAACAAAAGCGGCATCCTCCGAGAGCACGAATCCCATCAAATGTGTGAATCACTTTTCTCCTTTTTTCGCTCGCTTTGGCATTTACCCTCCGATGCAGCGGCGGATCGTGCGGAGGTGCACGGATAAACTGCCTCTCCCTCCTCAGAGTGCAGACTCCGATGGCGGGACGGGGGCTTTTGAGAAAATGAAAGCCATCACATCCAGATGTAAGATGACACGGCGCTCATTTGCTTCCGAGGTGAGAAATACTCAGGGCAGTGGCGCTGACTGACCTTGGCAGACGTGTCCCCGGGGAGCAGTGAATTAATAGCTGACCTTTAGATTACATCCCGCGCCTCTCCCTCTTTGTTGTTCCAGACAAGTATTTACTTTGTATATGCAGCAGTCCAGTCTTAAGGGAAATGTTTACAAGATATAAGCAGACACGCATTCACATAAGCTCAGTGTTTTCATCTCCGTGTTACATATTCATACTGGAAGTTGTGAATCATCTTTACAGTCATTTCTGCTCCTTTCACACTCACGGATGTGCGATGACAAAATATGCAAAATATCATAATCTATTTAACCTCCTTCCGTGAATGTCATTATGGATGCATTTATGGGTTATTTACTGGGATGAGTGTACCTGGTAAAGAATGAATTCGACTGGATCTTTTTGCTACAGTTTAGCCTGAACAACGAGTTGTGACTGAACACAAGTGAGGTATTTGTGGTGGATTCCCAAAAATAGATCTGGCTCGGCACCATTTAATCCATGTAAGTCCCAAAATGTTCTTTCATTTGCTTTTCATTTTTTTATTTTAATGAACACAAACTGAAAACAAGCAAAAGAGGGACATTGCTACTGTTATCTCATAGGCAGGTTATCACAGAGGCTCCGGGAGATCTTCAACAGACCTTACATCCTGTTAGACCTTACATCACTTTAGGTCCACTGGCACATGAAGGCAGACTGATACATCCTGATTCCACCACACACCCACACACCCACAACCACCAAAGGCCCGACACAGAAGAGCAAAACCCTCAGCAGTGCACCCTCATCTTAAGAAAAACAGTACTCCTCAGAGAACACCTAAATATGGATCTAACACTGAAGGAGGAGTAAAAGAAGCCACCTATGTCAAATTAGAGAAAGCAAAAGAGGGGGTCGGATATCTATGTATTTCCAATCTTCCAGCGTCTTCACAGTTTAACCGTTCACACTGAGCCTCAGTGGAAGCCAGTCTCGGGTGTCTCACAATTCTTCACCACAGTCCTTAAACAACCCTGAGCTCCTGATGGCCATGATGGCAACCCTACAGGGGTGAAACACCTGGGTCTCTCCACCAGTCAGAAGCTGCTTCAACAATCCTCAAGCAAGTCTGAACCCTTTTGATAATGATGATTTGGAGGGATGCCAGTCCCCACCGATACGCATGTATTTACATACCTGCTAGCAGTGTAGCTAGCTTCTCTATCTTTCCGCCCCTCGCTCCCTGTTGGGAGTTTGGATGCTGACGGCCCGGCACCGACCCATAATGCCTCCGTCACTCACCACGCTGATTCAATTTGCTTTCATTTCCCAGTGTCTGGATGCCAAGGGCATGAGAGGGATCAGATCAGCGCGGCGGCAAGCGTCTCAAGGCATAGAGAAGCACAGCTAACCAGCACGATATCAACTGGGAGCGGGGGACAGGCCGTCGAAGCCAGATGACACGGCACCGTAATGCGAGGCGCGGGCTGACATTCATATACGTGCAATATCACCACGTCACGGCCGATAAGGATCTTCCTCTGAAGGGCGTCCTCAAGCGGGGACGTCCGGGCAGCAGGCCGTTCCCTGGCCTCTCGAGCACCCATCAATTCTCTCACATAGCGTTAGCATCGCGCCGCGTCCGACACTCCACCTGTAAATATTTAACCACGTCGTTTGCTCTTGCCGTCGATATTTTATTGATGGCACGGTGGTTAAAGTTGTGGCAGCCTTAATCTGAAAATGGGGACCCTGTGACACCGGGGTGAAACCGAGTTCACCGTTTTTTTTTTTACCCTCGGAAAAATACATCCATTATTTATCGGAATCATTACTTCCGCAGCTTAAGTGGTCTCGCGGCCGTGTTACAGCCATGCTTTGTCACTTCCGTTTTTTTCCTTCTTTTTTTTTGTTAATTCTAAGAAATGCGGTGATTTAACTTTGATGTTTTTTTCACGTCGCCTCGTTGCCCTGTTGGTATTTTCCGCCACGGGGATTCACAGTCACTTCGCTAAATGTGTTTTATTAAAGCCCCATCGGTAAACAGTTTGCCCTTTAAAGGAAGAGCAATCCACGGAGTGGACGAGGGTTCTGCCTCCCCTCCCCTCCTGTCCCCTCCCCTCCGCTCTTCACAAACGTCGGGCTCATTTGCATAACGTGTCTCTGGCTGTTGCGGGCCTCTGATGAGTCGGAGGTCCTGCTCACTGAAGAGTATGGCAAGCGAAGTGTGAAATGAGCAGCAGATGAGACCTTGTTCTCTGGTGGTGGTGGTGGCAAAGCCGGTCGGGGATCACACGTATGGGGAACCGGCCGTGCTCACAACAGGCACCAGATACACAGACTGAGTAAATACCAGGGCATGCATTTCTTTCTTTAAGAGTTTATTACACCTGCTTTAATAACACACTCCCTCAGCAGACAGAAATATCAGCAAGAATGTGTTGTGGCTTGAAGGGATGAGCGCAAACAAAATCCAGAAGGGTTATATTTAACAGTGAAATATTGTGCCGCGTGAGGCCCCATGGAAGGTTATTAATCTATTTGCACACATTACGTAAACATTGCCAGGGATGACGGAAGATAAACCAGACCCCCGTGCTTTCTTATTCAGCTTGACAGTGAAAAGAGTAATAAAGGGAATGTGAAATGTCAACATGTTGCACCGTGGGATGGGACCTCCGTGATCAATCCCCAATAACCCAATAATGATCTCAGCGACTACTTGTTAAACCCACTCAACTAAAGGTCAATGAATATGCTCCTATTTGCATAATATCATCCTCATCAAGTGCATGGCTCATCGAGCACAGACCACTTTTTTATTGTGCTGTCCTCCCGAATTTGCCATATCCAGTGTGGAAGATGGGGACACCTTGCCGCCAGCGTCTTGCCTGGGAGACACAAATCAAGTGCATGGTCTGAGAGTCCTTCCCCCGTGAGATTTCAAGCGTCAGGCATTTCATTTTCTGCATTTTGCTGAGTATTTATGCCCCAATTCAGACCTCTACCTCCAACAAGCATGAAGGAAATAAAGTCTAGGAGAATTAAGCACATTGGCGTCATTGATATGAGATTTTGTAATGAGATTTACATATATATATGTGTGTGTGTGTGCGTGTGTGTGCTCGTGTGGTTTCAGGTTTCAATATCTCATTTCAAGTCAAACTTAAAAGCTGTCTAAACTTTGTCAGCATCAGCTTGCCTTTTAATTATTTACCACTGTTAATTATTTATTAATGTCCGGAGCTGTGTTTTTTGATTCGGTAACATGTTGCTGCAGTCAGTCAGTTTCCATGCACATCAATCTTTTTGAGATGTAAGAAAAATAAACTCCGCGTGGAAACCAGTGAATTTTCGGGAGGAGGGGGGGGGGGGAATACAAAGCCAAGCCGTGCCTCAAAAAAAAACAAAAAAAACACCCCATTTACATGATTTCTGCCATAATACGTTTCCTTACAGTGAAGGGAAGCCATCAGCGGGGAGTCTGGATTGACCACATACGTGGATGGTGAATGGAAATTATGTCACCCCATAATTTGTTCTTTGAGCTGAGTGGAAAGGTTGGAGATTTTCCAACAATACACGGGTGCTGGGGCTTCTTGAATGGGCGGCGCTGTCTAATTAGTCACTGGCATCAATCACCCTGCAGTGGCAGGCTAATTTTTCCTTCATCAATTACCTTGAACATTTTAGACGCTGATCAGACGAGACCCGTCTTAAAACCCACTGCCGAGCTGTCATTGACACTAATGGAATTTTAAATCTTTCCTCACAGTGGAGTTCTACTTAAGTGCAAGTCCCAATTATGGGGTGGGTAATTTAGCTAATCTCCTCGAAGAGCGACGAGGCTGCAATCAATATCAAAATATGTGCCCTGCTAAAGAGCGAGAAATTTCCCTCCATTCTGACACACCGCAGTGATCAATCTAGGCTACAGGGATGCTTGGCTCTGCACTGGAAAAGACATGTGTATGTGCATGTGTATTACTCCGAGCTGAAAAAACAGATCACTCTTTATTGCTTTGCCCCATACTTATATTATATTTCCCGGACATGTTCTTCAAGCACCAAAATCCAAATATTTGCTTGGAAACACAGGTTAATCCATGACTGTATCCCCAAAATGAATGGCCGCAATTAGTTTGCCCCAGAAGATGATTTTTGTTGTTCCTGTTCGCAGCTTTGACCCTGTGAACTTCCCTCCACAGCACTAACATTAGGGCAAAAAAAAAGAAAAAAAACATATCTCATAATCTAATAACAGATTGCTGTGAAATTGCCACCTGAGGGGATAAACCCTTTTTATCCTCGTGAATCACTGGTCTTTAATCTAGTGCCATCCGCTGGAAATCCCCTTCTTTTCTTCCCCACATGCTTCAACATTGCGTTTTGGACACACAAGGACGTGCAGAGACAACACATTTCATCCGGCAGTTCACTGTGGTTGTTCCCGCCTCCTTGCACAACAGAGTGACGATATAATTCAAATCATGATCACAATATTAATGGTGGCAGAACTGTTGCATTTTCCGTGACTTGTCAGTCACTTAACGTAGTGATTGTCGCCTCCCATTCCTTTCCAGTCCGTGTGTTTCTGCAAAGATTGACGAATGTAGCCTCAAAGCCTGGATCGCAGGATAAATACGACTCGAATTTACTGTTTTTTTTGCAGCTAAAGCAGCATGACTAAGTGTCCATCTGACTTTTGGGCTGCACATTTTCACGCTGCCCATTTCTCTTCAGCAACCTGCGTGTTTGGTGACACACTGCCCCATGGTGTGGTGGACACCGTGGAATGTCACATACAGCACAGTCCTCAGGGACCGCTGGTGGGGGTTTAGATTCGTGGTCTTGTTAAATTACATTTTATACCATGGTATCAATAATTTACAACTTTGGGGAGTGAAATTTTATAGGCTTCTCAGCTTGGTGGCTATTATGTTCCTTATTTCTCACCATGACAAGCTACTATGGAGCGTCTGTCTATGAATAGAAGGCAGATCATTTCTCATTTCTATTCCTGCTCCCCTCTTAAATTTAGTATCAGATTCTTTTGATATGTACTGGACGAGTGACTCTTTTATCTTGTCAGATTTTGACATCTTTTAGTCAGTGACCTCACACAATGTGGTGCACGTTCTCAGCTTTGGTCCACAGATGAGCCCCAGTGACACATGCTAATCAGACTGCAAGAGTTTAAATGGAGTGTTAAGTAGATGCTTTAGTGAGTATCAGTTGGTGTGACCTGTTGTTTAGAACTGGAGGGGTTTTTTTTGTAAGCAGGCAGCCAGTGCTGTAGTAGTGATGTTTGCTTCCACTGGGGAGTCATCAGTGTGTGTACATGCTCACACTCACTTAGCTACTGTCATAAGCATTGAGAATTCTGTTTGTTGTTTTTTGAATTTTTGTGAAATTTTTTTTTTTTTTTTTAGGGGGGGCACCCGCCGCCCAACTGTCTATACTTACAAACTCTGTTCTGGGGGGAATGCTCAGGCTGTGACATCATCCTGACTGTGTGATGAGGTCACACTGACTGTAGAATGCTGCAGGTGTGACATCATCACGGCTCCCATTAGTAGGGCTGTAGACCCTGTTACAACCGACATCAAAAAGCTGCGCGCGCATAGGGGCAACGGAAGTGTCGATGTTCCCCATTCATTTTGAATGGGAGAGACAAAAACATTGAGGGAAAGGTTGAGATAGCAAGCCCTTTCCTCCATTAACAGGTCTGGTTGCTGTGCCCACAGGTGTCAGAACCGGTTCTGACACTGAAGGTGTTTGTTGCTGCAGGCGATTAAACGTGTTGACTCGAATCAGGACATAATCAGAAATGCTCATGTCTGTAGAGCCCACTTTATAGCCGTTAAGGTAATCCGTTACTGTGTGCCGCGGCCACGGTCCATGGTCCAGAGTGTCTTTGTGTCCATGGTCCAGAGTGTCTCTGTGTCCCCGGCTCCGGGTCTCTGCTCCCCGCAGCAGCTGCAGCCTCTGACTGCCACACCCCCCTCATGCTGCGCTGTCCCCCAGCTCCACTCCACCGCTGAGTGGAACAAGCATAATTCATCTTTTCACAACAACTTTTAGTTGGGAGAACTTTTAAGACAGAATTCGGAATCAATGCCATGGTACCCGATGTTGTGTACGTGAACACAGGCGACGTATTCGTACACATCCAGTACCTTATAGGCTGGTAACTTTCGGTTTCTCTCGCTTTCTGAATTAAATGAGTATAGATATCGGGTAATTGTTTATTAGGCCACTCGCCGAGATCAGAGATGCACAGTTTTGACTGTTAGACCTGGTCTCAGGAACAGAGATAACCCACAAGAATCACAGCACGTCTCCATGTACCCGGTCGCAGCCGCTGTCGGTTGCTCTCAAATGGTCGCGATCCTCTCGGAATCTTGTAAAACTTTATTCTATCGGTAGAATATCGATTCTGACAACCGTAAAATCAACAGTCAGAAATTTTCATGCGGGGAACATTTTGCTATCTCAGCTTACTTCTCAATGTTTGTGTATCTCTCATTAAGAATGAATGGGGGACAACGGCTCTTCCGTTGCCACAATGCGCCCGCATATATCATTGTATACAAACAGTATAAGGGTCTTGAAGGTAGGGAGACAAAATGTGTGACATCATCACAGTGTGGTGATTAACAAAACTAACACACTCAGTAGTTTCAGCAGTGCACAGAAACAAGAAAACAACCAAAACAGTCTTTGAAACGAAACAGGAAAACAGCCAAAAGGGTCTTTACGCAGTCTCTGTGTTTTATGCGTATGGCTGCATGAATGTCTATGTGAGAATAAGGATTTCTAGAGAGAGCGTTTGTAACCTGCAGCGAGTTGTAGCATTAGGCAAGCTAGACAAGCTGCAAGGTGTGTAGTGATTAATCCACGGTTTTTGGAGTGGACTGCTCACTGGACTGCCCGGGTCCTTAAAAGGCAACAGTCCCCAGTCATTCAGGGAGTTGCTCCACCTTTACTTGTTAAAGCCACTGGCCACAAAAGGCAGCTTCTGCACAGTGATTGTTGCCGGATGGCAACCTCAGCACCAATAAACAACACTTTTCCTCCCCTGGGAGATTCCAAACCTCTGACCTTCAGACTTTGCTCCTAGACTGCCACAACCTATGCTCTGCTCTGCTCTTAACAGGCAACAGGTGAAAGCAGACCACCCCCCCCCAGTCTGACTGATCTCAACAGGGACCAAAAAACTCCCCCAACTAGAGTGATCTGCAGGTGAAGCATGTTAGAGGGACGTAGTATAAAATGTGTCCCGCCACAGTAGTTGTTTTTGTCCTTTCAATTTTACTGAAATGTTCCAAAACTTGAAAATCCATGATTTGGTTTCTCAACTTGGTGGCTATTATGTTCCTTATTTCTCACCATGACAAGCTACTATGGAGCTTCTGTCTATGAATAGAAGGCAGATCATTTCTCATTTCTATTCCTGCTCCCCTCTTAAATTTAGTATCAGATTCTTTTGATATGTACTGCACGAGTGACTCTTTTATCTTGTCAGATTTTGACATCTTTTAGTCAGTGACCTCACACAATGTGGTGCACGTTCTCAGCTTTGGTCCACAGATGAGCCCCAGTGACACATGCTAATCAGACTGCAAGAGTTTAAATGGAGTGTTAAGTAGATGCTTTAGTGAGTATCAGTTGGTGTGACCTGTTGTTTAGAACTGGAGGGGTTTTTTTTGTAAGCAGGCAGCCAGTGCTGTAGTAGTGATGTTTGCTTCCACTGGGGAGTCATCAGTGTGTGTACATGCTCACACTCACTTAGCTACTGTCATAAGCATTGAGAATTCTGTTTGTTGTTTTTTGAATTTTTGTGAAATTTTTTTTTTTTTTTTAGGGGGGGCACCCGCCGCCCAACTGTCTATACTTACAAACTCTGTTCTGGGGGGAATGCTCAGGCTGTGACATCATCCTGACTGTGTGATGATGTCACACTGACTGTAGAATGCTGCAGGTGTGACATCATCACGGCTCCCATTAGTAGGGCTGTAGACCCTGTTACAACCGACATCAAAAAGCTGCGCGCGCATAGGGGCAACGGAAGTGTCGATGTTCCCCATTCATTTTGAATGGGAGAGACAAAAACATTGAGGGAAAGGTTGAGATAGCAAGCCCTTTCCTCCATTAACAGGTCTGGTTGCTGTGCCCACAGGTGTCAGAACCGGTTCTGACACTGAAGGTGTTTGTTGCTGCAGGCGATTAAACGTGTTGACTCGAATCAGGACATAATCAGAAATGCTCATGTCTGTAGAGCCCACTTTACAGCCGTTAAGGTAATCCGTTACTGTGTGCCGCGGCCACGGTCCATGGTCCAGAGTGTCTTTGTGTCCATGGTCCAGAGTGTCTCTGTGTCCCCGGCTCCGGGTCTCTGCTCCCCGCAGCAGCTGCAGCCTCTGACTGCCACACCCCCCTCATGCTGCGCTGTCCCCCAGCTCCACTCCACCGCTGAGTGGAACAAGCATAATTCATCTTTTCACAACAACTTTTAGTTGGGAGAACTTTTGAGACAGAATTCGGAATCAATGCCATGGTACCCGATGTTGTGTACGTGAACACAGGCGACGTATTCGTACACATCCAGTACCTTATAGGCTGGTAACTTTCGGTTTCTCTCGCTTTCTGAATTAAATGAGTATAGATATCGGGTAATTGTTTATTAGGCCACTCGCCGAGATCAGAGATGCACAGTTTTGACTGTTAGACCTGGTCCCAGGAACAGAGATAACCCACAAGAATCACAGCACGTCTCCATGTACCCGGTCGCAGCCGCTGTCGGTTGCTCTCAAATGGTCGCGATCCTCTCGGAATCTTGTAAAACTTTATTCTATCGGTAGAATATCGATTCTGACAACCGTAAAATCAACAGTCAGAAATTTTCACGCGGGGAACATTTTGCTATCTCAGCTTACTTCTCAATGTTTTTGTATCTCTCATTAAGAATGAATGGGGAACAACGGCACTTCCGTTGCCACAATGCGCCCGCATATATCATTGTATACAAACAGTTTAAGGGTCTTGAAGGTAGGTAGACAAAATGTGTGACATCATCACAGTGTGGTGATTAACAAAAGTAACACACTCAGTAGTTTCAGCAGTGCACAGAAACAAGAAAACAACCAAAACAGTCTTTGAAACGAAGTTTGAAAATCTGTGTTTTATGCGTATGGCTGCATGAATGTCTATGTGAGAATAAGGATTTCTAGAGAGAGCGTTTGTAACCTGCAGCGAGTTGTAGCATTAGGCAAGCTAGACAAGCTGCAAGGTGTGTAGTGATTAATCCACGGTTTTTGGAGTGGACTGCTCACTGGACTGCCCGGGTCCTTAAAAGGCAACAGTCCCCAGTCATTCAGGGAGTTGCTCCACCTTTACTTGTTAAAGCCACTGGCCACAAAAGGCAGCTTCTGCACAGTGATTGTTGCCGGGTGGCAACCTCAGCACCAATAAACAACACTTTTCCTCCCCTGGGAGATTCCAAACCTCTGACCTTCAGACTTTGCTCCTAGACTGCCACAACCTATGCTCTGCTCTGCTCTACTCTGCTTTGAACAAACAGGTGAAAGCAGACCACCCCCCCCAGTCTGACTGATCTCAACAGGGACCAAAAAACTCCCCCAACTAGAGTGATCTGCAGGTGAAGCATGTTAGTGTGATGTACTCAGGCGAGGACACAATGAAGAGAGCGTGGCGTGACTTCGGACTAGCTTTTATTAATGCTCGACTCTCGGCGCTTGCCGCGCTACGGGTTACACCGAGGGACGCCTCGGGCAGATGGCTACGGAAGCCCAGGGGCAAACGCGAACTCAGAGCAATACATTTCATCTCCTTTTCTCAATAAAGAAAACTGTTACTGTCTGTGTTATGTGTAAGCTACTATACAGTAACAACAGTTTGTTAAACTTAGCGAATGCAACAGTGAATTGTTTTCCTTTTTTTTATATAACAGAATGATAATGAACTGACTTCTTTCATCACTGTCTTACACAAATCAACAAACCTTGCATACACTGGTAATGTCTAATGTTTCTGTTTTAAACATAACTAAACAACAAGAGAGCTCTAAGTGTATCTAACTGGGAAGGAGAGGTTACCAGCACGTCACTCCCTTCAGGTGTCTTTCCCACACCTGCCTCTGTGACACTAACAAATGCACAGTTAGTCCACCAAACTACAAATTCAGTCTATCAGGGGGGTTTCACGATTCTGCCCCGTCTGGTGGTGTACAGTTCGCCTGGTCGGGGTCGCGGGGAGCTTGATGCTACCTCATGTGATGAAGAAAGGTGTTCTGGAGGAGCTGGTGGGGCCTGTGGGTCTTCCACTGCGGACAGTCCAGGTGTCTCACGCCAAGGTTCGTCATACATCACGTGGCGTGACCGATTGGCAGCTGCAGTGCTGGCACGGAGGTGTTGGCTGTTGCAGCGGAACCTCTTACCTCCACTGTCCACAATGTAGGACCGTGGTGTACCGTGTGGCTGAACTACAACTCCAGGTGTCCACTTGTGGCTTCCGGGATATGGAGCCATTCTGACTTCATCACCAGGTTGTAATGCAGTGCGTGGTTTACCTGCTCTTTTGCTGTCATAATGAAGTTTCTGAGTGTGCTTGGCCTTATCTAGCAGGTGTTTGACCTTGACGGGGTCATGTGTCACAGGTTTAAGTAGTGCGCGAGCAGTAGGCAGCTTGTTGCGAGGTCTCCTGCCCATAAGCAGTTGAGATGGTGACAGGCCTACTGACTCGAATGGAGTGGTTCTGTAGTCTAACAGGGCAAGGTGTTTGTCTGGTGCTTTGCTCCAGAGCCTCTTGACTGTTTGCACTGCGCGCTCTGCTTCACCATTAGAGTGTGGTGTGTGAGGTGAAGATGTCTTATGCAGGATGCCATAGCTCTTACAGAACTCCTTGAACTCCTCTGATGAGTACTGCGGACCATTATCTGTCCTGATGGTTTCAGGGATTCCGTGTCTGCTGAACTGAGCTTTAAGAGTCTCTATTGTAGTGTGGCTGCACTGGTCTTTAAGCTCATCCACTTCAATGTATTTCGAGTAATAATCCACAAGTACAATGTACTGTTTACTGTCATACTCAAACAGGTCAGAGGCTACTTCCTCAAATGGCAGCTCTGGTGTCTCTGTTGGCATGAGTGGTTGCCTGGGAAGTCTGTTTTGAATTTCAGCACACTTGCCACAGTTTCTGATCATGTTTTCAATTTCAGCGCTCATGCCTGGCCAGTATAACGCTTCACGTGCCCGCTGCTTACTCTTCACTATACCTAGGTGGGACTGGTGTATGAGTTCTAGCATGCGTCTTCGCATGGTGGGAGGCACAACGATGCGCAGTCCTTTATAGACTATGCCATCCGACACAGCTAACTGACTTCTTGAGTCCCAGTAGGATTGAACGGGAGCGGGTACTTCCCGTCTGTTGTCTGGCCAGCCTTGCTGAATTGTTTGGTGGAGAAGGCTTAACTCCTCTTGTGTGCGTTCCTGCAGTTCAACATATTTCTGATCACTCACTGACACGAAGTTGAGCATGGAGACACACTCCAAGCCAGCTGTCTCTGGCGTGTTGTCTGCTAGCTGTGCCCTAGAAAGGGTGTCAGGCAGCTCCATATCTTTTCCTCTTCTGTAGCTCACTGTGATGTCATACCACTGTAAGCGCAGGCGCATTCTCTGTATGCGCATGGGAGTGGAGAGCAGTGGCTTTCTGTAGATATCTTCCAGAGGCTTGTGGTCGTTGTATATTGTGACATGTCTACCGAAAATGTATTGGTGAAACTTGATGCAAGCGTGGACAATGGAGAGCATCTCCTTCTCTATCTGCGCATAGCGCGTCTCAGCATCAGTCAGAGATCTGGACGAGAAGGCGACAGGCTGGTTTTCCTGTAGTAGCATGGCTCCTAGTCCCACACTGCTGGACATCACAGAATATTTCCACAGGCTTCGCAGGATCATAAAACTTGAGTAGTGGGGGGTGTGTGCATAGCTGCTTGAGTTTGTCGAATGCTTGTTGTTGTGTAGGCTGCTATGCAAACTCGACGTCACTCTTCACAAGCTGCCTCAGTGGAGCATCTACCTCACTCAGGTTAGGAATGAACTTTGACAAGTATGTCACAAAACCCAAGAAGCGTCGGACGCCTTCCTTGTCTGTCGGCGGAGGCATGTTTCTCACTGCTTCAGTCTTAGCCAGGTCTGGCTTTAGCCCATCAGCTGTAATCAGGTGACCTACATATGGTACCGCTGACTGTCTGATGTGACACTTGTTGAAGTTAAGCTTCAGATTGTAGTTTGTAGCTCTCTCAACTACTTCACGTAGTATTTCATCATGTTCTTTCACTGAGGGCGCTGCTATAAGAATGTCGTCCATCACGCCTGTGGCTCCATCAATGCCCTCGAGCATTTGATCCATAATGCGTTGGAATATCTCCGGAGCGCATTTTACACCGAACGGCAGCCTCAGCCATCTATACCTGCCAATTGGTGTGTTGAAGGTTGTAAGGAGGGACGATGCCTCATCTAACTCTATCTGAAGGAAACCTGATTTGGCGTCCAAGACTGAGAACACTTTTGCGCCCGGTATGGTGGATATAACCTCTTCTATGGTGCGCATAGGATAATGTTCCCTCTTTATGGCCTTATTCAAATCACTTGGATCTATGCAAATTCTGATTTTGTCATTGCGTGTGACAACGACCATGGAACTGACCCACTCTGTCGGTTGGTTGACTTTGACAATATGCCCATCCTTGACCATCTCGTTCAGCTTCTCGACTATCTTAGCCTTGAGTGCTACTGGTTGCCGGCGCACTGGATGCACAACGCCCTTTGCATCTTGGTCAATCTTTATGCTGTATTTGCCTGGCAAAGTGCCTGTGGTGCGTGTTAGTTCAGGAAAGTCCTCCAGTCCAGCTGGTGTGTTTAGGTCAGGAGTGGCTTTGGTGTTAGTGCTCACCTTGTTTCCTTTAGCACCAACCTGCAGAGAGTCCAGCCGGGTAATCAGGCCAAGGGCCTCAGCTGTAGTGCCGCTGAGCACGTTCTCCTGAATGATGTCCACAATTTCCAGCTCTGCATTTGTTGTCCTGTCTTTGTATTTCAGGGGCAGGTCAACTGCAGCAACTGGCCTCACTTTGTGGTTTGAGTAGGAGCGCAGCACCTTGTTGGAGCGCTTCAGTTCACCTGTGTGCGACAATAACTGATAACAGTCCAGAGTTAGTGTGTTACACTTTGCACCTGTGTCTATTCTAAACTGCACTTCCCGGGACAGAACACTGATGTCCACAACCCACTTGTCCTCTGTTACAGTTACTACTGGAGCTTCCTCTACTGTCAGATTTATGTCCAGTATCTCTTCGTCATGTGGGTTTACTGGCTCTACACCCACTGCACTCATGCTACGGTTGCGACAAACTGCTGCCCAGTGGTTAGGCTTGTGACAGTGTGAACATACAGAGCCTTTAGCTGGACATTTTCCTTGGTTCCACGTGTGTTGTGGATGTTTCCCACATTTTGAGCAGCTTTTGAATTTGTTTCCAGACTGTTTCTGAATGGGCTTTGTCTGTACAGTGCTGTGTGATTTTTTATTAGCATGAGCTGTGTATTTTGGTCTTGTGGCCACTGACGACACTTGCGAGTCTTCCTCTCTAACAATCCTGATTTGCTGTTGTGACATTTCGAATTGTTGGGGAATTTCAATGGCTTTAGCTAATGTCAGGTCTTCCCCTTTATCCAACAGCCTTTCCTGGACTCGTTTTTCTCTAACTCCTGCTATTATGGCATCAATCAACATGTCGTCCGAGTCAGCATACTCACAGTCCATCAGTAGCAGCCTCAAATCTTTCAGAAAGTGGTCAAAGCTCTCGGCTATACCTTGTTTCCTCTGCTTGAAACGATGTCTGGCGATCCTTTTATTTTTCCTCGGCCGTATGTAGTTGGCAAACTTATCTAAGACGGCAGCCGGATTTTCTTTTTCACCGTCCGCCCACGTTAGGGTCTTGTAGATTTCTCGTCCCTGCCCACCGATCCACGTACCTAGCCTGCCGGCTTTCTGTTTAGCTTCTAGCTCCGAGAGCGGACCGTCGAAGACGAAGCTCACGTGCGAGCGGAACCTTTCAAATTCCTTATACAGGTCGGCGGCATCCCAGTCGATCCTGGGGTGTTCAAACTGCGTGTTCATGGCCGCGTGTACTGTTCTTGACAGACTTCTGACACCATGTGATGTACTCAGGCGAGGACACAATGAAGAGAGCGTGGCGTGACTTCGGACTAGCTTTTATTAATGCTCGACTCTCTGCGCTTGCCGCGCTACGGGTTACACCGAGGGACGCCTCGGGCAGATGGCTACGGAAGCCCAGGGGCAAACGCAAACTCAGAGCAATACATTACAGTTAGAGGGACGTAGTATAAAATGTGTCCTGCCACAGTAGTTGTATTTGTCCTTTCAATTTTACTGAAATGTTCCAAAACTTGAAAATCCATGATTTGGCTTCTCAGCTTGGTGGCTATTATGTTCCTTATTTCTCACCATGACAAGCTACTGTGGAGCTTCTGTCTATGAATAGAAGGCAGATCATTTCTCATTTCTATTCCTGCTCCCCTCTTAAATTTAGTATCAGATTCTTTTGATATGTACTGCACGAGTGACTCTTTTATCTTGTCAGATTTTGACATCTTTTAGTCACTGACCTCACACAATGTGGTGCACGTTCTCAGCTTTGGTCCACAGATGAATCCCAGTGACACATGCTAATCAGACTGCAAGAGTTTAAATGGAGTGTTAAGTAGATGCTTTAGTGAGTATCAGTTGGTGTGACCTGTTGTTTAGAACTGGAGGGGTTTTTTTGTAAGCAGGCAGCCAGTGCTGTAGTAGTGATGTTTGCTTCCACTGGGGAGTCATCAGTGTGTGTACATGCTCACACTCACTTAGCTACTGTCATAAGCATTGAGAATTCTGTTTGTTGTTTTTTGAATTTTTGTGAAATTTTTTTTTTTTTTTTTAGGGGGGGCACCCGCCGCCCAACTGTCTATACTTACAAACTCTGTTCTGGGGGGAATGCTCAGGCTGTGACATCATCCTGACTGTGTGATGATGTCACACTGACTGTGGAATGCTGCAGGTGTGACATCATCACGGCTCCCATTAGTAGGGCTATAGACCCTGTTACAACCGACATCAAGAAGCTGCGCGCGCATAGGGGCAACGGAAGTGTCGATGTTCCCCATTCATTTTGAATGGGAGAGACAAAAACATTGAGGGAAAGGTTGAGATAGCAAGCCCTTTCCTCCATTAACAGGTCTGGTTGCTGTGCCCACAGGTGTCAGAACCGGTTCTGACACTGAAGGTGTTTGTTGCTGCAGGCAAACGTGTTGACTCGAATCAGGACATAATCAGAAATGCTCGTGTCCGTAGAGCCCACTTTACAGCCGTTAAGGTAATCCGTTACTGTGTGCCGCGGCCACGGTCCATGGTCCAGAGTCTCTCTGTGTCCATGGTCCAGAGTGTCTCTGTGTCCCCGGCTCCGGGTCTCTGCTCCCCGCAGCAGCTGCAGCCTCTGACTGCCACACCCCCCTCATGCTGCGCTGTCCCCCAGCTCCACTCCACCGCTGAGTGGAACAAGCATAATTCATCTTTTCACAACAACTTTTAGTTGGGAGAACTTTTAAGACAGAATTCGGAATCAATGCCATGGTACCCGATGTTGTGTACGTGAACACAGGCGACGTATTCGTACACATCCAGTACCTTATAGGCTGGTAACTTTCGGTTTCTCTCGCTTTCTGAATTAAATGAGTATAGATATCGGGTAATTGTTTATTAGGCCACTCGCCGAGATCAGAGATGCACAGTTTTGACTGTTAGACCTGGTCTCAGGAACAGAGATAACCCACAAGAATCACAGCACGTCTCCATGTACCCGGTCGCAGCCGCTGTCGGTTGCTCTCAAATGGTCGCGATCCTCTCGGAATCTTGTAAAACTTTATTCTATCGGTAGAATATCGATTCTGACAACCGTAAAATCAACAGTCAGAAATTTTCATGCGGGGAACATTTTGCTATCTCAGCTTACTTCTCAATGTTTTTGTATCTCTCATTAAGAATGAATGGGGAACAACGGCTCTTCCGTTGCCACAATGCGCCCGCATATATCATTGTATACAAACAGTATAAGGGTCTTGAAGGTAGGTAGACAAAATGTGTGACATCATCACAGTGTGGTGATTAACAAAAGTAACACACTCAGTAGTTTCAGCAGTGCACAGAAACAAGAAAACAACCAAAACAGTCTTTGAAACGAAGTTTGAAAATCTGTGTTTTATGCGTATGGCTGCATGAATGTCTATGTGAGAATAAGGATTTCTAGAGAGAGCGTTTGTAACCTGCAGCGAGTTGTAGCATTAGGCAAGCTAGACAAGCTGCAAGGTGTGTAGTGATTAATCCACGGTTTTTGGAGTGGACTGCTCACTGGACTGCCCGGGTCCTTAAAAGGCAACAGTCCCCAGTCATTCAGGGAGTTGCTCCACCTTTACTTGTTAAAGCCACTGGCCACAAAAGGCAGCTTCTGCACAGTGATTGTTGCCGGATGGCAACCTCAGCACCAATAAACAACACTTTTCCTCCCCTGGGAGATTCCAAACCTCTGACCTTCAGACTTTGCTCCTAGACTGCCACAACCTATGCTCTGCTCTGCTCTTAACAGGCAACAGGTGAAAGCAGACCACCCCCCCCCAGTCTGACTGATCTCAACAGGGACCAAAAAACTCCCCCAACTAGAGTGATCTGCAGGTGAAGCATGTTAGAGGGACGTAGTATAAAATGTGTCCCGCCACAGTAGTTGTATTTGTCCTTTCAATTTTACTGAAATGTTCCAAAACTTGAAAATCCATGATTTGGTTTCTCAACTTGGTGGCTATTATGTTCCTTATTTCTCACCATGACAAGCTACTATGGAGCTTCTGTCTATGAATAGAAGGCAGATCATTTCTCATTTCTATTCCTGCTCCCCTCTTAAATTTAGTATCAGATTCTTTTGATATGTACTGGACGAGTGACTCTTTTATCTTGTCAGATTTTGACATCTTTTAGTCAGTGACCTCACACAATGTGGTGCACGTTCTCAGCTTTGGTCCACAGATGAGCCCCAGTGACACATGCTAATCAGACTGCAAGAGTTTAAATGGAGTGTTAAGTAGATGCTTTAGTGAGTATCAGTTGGTGTGACCTGTTGTTTAGAACTGGAGGGGTTTTTTTTGTAAGCAGGCAGCCAGTGCTGTAGTAGTGATGTTTGCTTCCACTGGGGAGTCATCAGTGTGTGTACATGCTCACACTCACTTAGCTACTGTCATAAGCATTGAGAATTCTGTTTGTTGTTTTTTGAATTTTTGTGAAAATTTTTTTTTTTTTTTAGGGGGGGCACCCGCCGCCCAACTGTCTATACTTACAAACTCTGTTCTGGAGGGAATGCTCAGGCTGTGACATCATCCTGACTGTGTGATGATGTCACACTGACTGTAGAATGCTGCAGGTGTGACATCATCACGGCTCCCATTAGTAGGGCTGTAGACCCTGTTACAACCGACATCAAAAAGCTGCGCGCGCATAGGGGCAACGGAAGTGTCGATGTTCCCCATTCATTTTGAATGGGAGAGACAAAAACATTGAGGGAAAGGTTGAGATAGCAAGCCCTTTCCTCCATTAACAGGTCTGGTTGCTGTGCCCACAGGTGTCAGAACCGGTTCTGACACTGAAGGTGTTTGTTGCTGCAGGCGATTAAACGTGTTGACTCGAATCAGGACATAATCAGAAATGCTCATGTCTGTAGAGCCCACTTTATAGCCGTTAAGGTAATCCGTTACTGTGTGCCGCGGCCACGGTCCATGGTCCAGAGTGTCTTTGTGTCCATGGTCCAGAGTGTCTCTGTGTCCCCGGCTCCGGGTCTCTGCTCCCCGCAGCAGCTGCAGCCTCTGACTGCCACACCCCCCTCATGCTGCGCTGTCCCCCAGCTCCACTCCACCGCTGAGTGGAACAAGCATAATTCATCTTTTCACAACAACTTTTAGTTGGGAGAACTTTTAAGACAGAATTCGGAATCAATGCCATGGTACCCGATGTTGTGTACGTGAACACAGGCGACGTATTCGTACACATCCAGTACCTTATAGGCTGGTAACTTTCGGTTTCTCTCGCTTTCTGAATTAAATGAGTATAGATATCGGATAATTGTTTATTCGGCCACTCGCCGAGATCAGAGATGCACAGTTTTGACTGTTAGACCTGGTCCCAGGAACAGAGATAACCCACAGGAATCACAGCACGTCTCCATGTACCCGGTCGCAGCCGCTGTCGGTTGCTCTCAAATGGTCGCGATCCTCTCGGAATCTTGTAAAACTTTATTCTATCGGTAGAATATCGATTCTGACAACCGTAAAATCAACAGTCAGAAATTTTCATGCGGGGAACATTTTGCTATCTCAGCTTACTTCTCAATGTTTTTGTATCTCTCATTAAGAATGAATGGGGGACAACAGCTCTTCCGTTGCCACAATGCGCCCGCATATATCATTGTATACAAACAGTATAAGGGTCTTGAAGGTAGGGAGACAAAATGTGTGACATCATCACAGTGTGGTGATTAACAAAACTAACACACTCAGTAGTTTCAGCAGTGCACAGAAACAAGAAAACAACCAAAACAGTCTTTGAAACGAAACAGGAAAACAGCCAAAAGGGTCTTTACGCAGTCTCTGTGTTTTATGCGTATGGCTGCATGAATGTCTATGTGAGAATAAGGATTTCTAGAGAGAGCGTTTGTAACCTGCAGCGAGTTGTAGCATTAGGCAAGCTAGACAAGCTGCAAGGTGTGTAGTGATTAATCCACGGTTTTTGGAGTGGACTGCTCACTGGACTGCCCGGGTCCTTAAAAGGCAACAGTCCCCAGTCATTCAGGGAGTTGCTCCACCTTTACTTGTTAAAGCCACTGGCCACAAAAGGCAGCTTCTGCACAGTGATTGTTGCCGGATGGCAACCTCAGCACCAATAAACAACACTTTTCCTCCCCTGGAAGATTCCAAACCTCTGACCTTCAGACTTTGCTCCTAGACTGCCACAACCTATGCTCTGCTCTGCTCTGCTCTGCTGTCAACAGGTGAAAGCAGACCACCCCCCCAGTCTGACTGATCTCAACAGGGACCAAAAAACTCCCCCAACTAGAGTGATCTGCAGGTGAAGCATGTTAGAGGGATGTAGTATAAAATGTGTCCCGCCACAGTAGTTGTTGTTGTGCACAGGACTCGTTTTCTCCTCTACGCACATGAGGTTCACCTCGAAAAGTCAACAGGACCGTGTTTAAAGTTGTTAATTAAAAGCACACAGACATTGTGCATGCCTGAGTTAGCGCACAATCACTTGACAACGCAGTTTGCCCTCAGCGAAGCAGAAAGTCGCCTGACTCTCATCGATTGTCTTGTGGAGACTTATCGATATGCGTAACTACTGATTTTGACATCCCACATTGTAGACGCACTGTAAAAGAGAACTACTCAGGCACTACTATTTCTATCCCTTGTTACATGTGTCACACTGACACATGTTGTGTATGTGCCTCCATTAGTAAATGTTTCTGTCACCATTACACAACCTCCGCTAATTAGCGCTGAATCTGTGAAATTAATCACAGATTGGAGATACTATAAATTCATAGCTCAGTCTCTCTGAACTCTCTTCACAGCCTCGTACTCTAACCTCACCACATGTCATATCAACAGCCCTTATGCTGTTAACAGTGAGTGGCACTCCACGAAGGTGGGATGCGCAGCGTGCTGTCCTGAAAACACACACACACATGCGTGCGCGCATGCACGCACACACACACGGTGTGAGTGAGATAGAATCTTTCCTCATGGAAAAGACACCTGACTTTGTAGCCCAAATTTGTAATTATGCCACCTAGAGGGACCTTGTGCTATACATTATAGACTGCTGAAATCCTCACACATTTGGGATGGGGAGGTGGATCTTACAAAATAGGAGGGGAAACCGGCAATCAGTGCTCGAATGTCTAAGTTCTAAGATGAATAGAAGTAGTGACAATCTGTGTGAAGGTGTTACACAATGCAATCATGATACATTATTCTGTGAATGGAGTCTTGGGTGGACTTCTGATTAAAATGTCAGTGCCACGAAGGCAAAACCTTGCCGTGACCTCCCAGAATTTGAATTAATGAGATATTTAGACCGTGGCTTTTCTCTCCCTGCTGCCCCATGGGCTACATGATTATCCTAAGCCGTGGAGTACATCTGTGTCTATTAATTTTCATCTGACACTAAGTAGGCAGGCACACATTCAGAAGACATCGTGGTCACACTAAGTGGAGCTCTGAACCCACACGCTGTGGGTCAACAGTCAGTTTGTTAAAACTGAGGAGCTCCACAGCTGATGGCCACACTGACATTTCTGCTCCTGCAGTGTAGGAGCAGGAGGAGCGTCGTAGCTCCAAGCTGACTTAATTAAGAAAATGTCTTGTCACCTTTTGAGGATTGGATTGCTTGCCTGTCATATGAACCTTGCTTATATTCTGAATTCACAATAATGTGCAAAATAAAGTGACACAGAGAGGCTTTAGAATTTGTTCTGGACATCACGGGAGGTACTTCATAGAAGCCACTCGATGTTGAGGTGAAACTGAGGCCACGTTGTGGGTCCACAAGGTATTCACCAGACTTCCAGCATCCACACTGACACTCCTAAAAACAACAACGAAATAAAATTACGATTAATTAAATTAAACCAATTGGCTCACTGTTGTGACATCAATAACCTGCAGCATAAATCTGCCATGAGGATATTGTGCCACCTCAAAGTTTTTTAGCTTCTTTGTGATTTGTAAGTGCAAGTAAATAATTAAGGGCTTTTTCATACTAATAACGCATCAAATGTCTTGATTTGGTAGGTTTTTAGGGTGTTTTTGGGGATGCTCTCTCTGTACATTATTATACTTTCATAACAGTCTGATGCTGACCTGAAAACAAGTGCAATGTGTATTAAGTGTCAGACCATATTCCCTCTCATGAAGCCATTTTGGGCAGTGTGATATATCAGGGGTACTCAAGTAGAAATCTACTGTAATATTCAAAATGAAATGTCCTTTTTGAACAACACATGTTTAAAACAAACATGACTCCTGTCATGAGTCCGTGACAAATATATCAGGAGGGAGTTAAGGACACGTTTCTTTGTGAATATCAACACAAAGAACCACAAAAAAAGACAAGAAAAATGTATTTCTGTCCTAAGGTGAATTAAGCATCTCAGGAACTCCTAAATCAAAGCGAATGCTCCTTTCACTTAAACAAAAAATCAGCCCCTCCGTACTCAATAAATATATCAAGATCTCAGGTTTTGGGAAAGATATCAAAGTCACTGAGAATGCATTCCCCTTTTGTTAAGGGGAGATATGTGGAACTTCCTGTGGTTCTTAATGTCCTTGTCAATGTGACAAAGGAGTTGATCCAGATTGTCCAAAGCCATTCTCAAACATTGTAAATGCTGAGTCATGTCCGCAGTGATTAGTCTTTCCTCCTCAATTCATCGAGCCAGCATGCCCTGGTCAAACGGGCCAGGTCATGAAAAGACAGAAAAGACAACAGGTGACACAATCAAAACATTTAGCAGTTGAATTCTATGAACTTCAAAAATAATACAAAAAAATAACTTGATAACCATCCCCTTGCACATCCCAAGGCAGAATGAATTCCTCTAAGAGACCACATGCTGCTTCGATGTCATTTCTTTCCTCAAATGTAGGATCAGTGTTGTAGAGCATGATCCTCTCTGAGTTTTTTCTTTGCCTCATACCTTTAGTCTGCTCAGCTTGAGCTGCCTCATTTTGTTGGATTAAAGGGAATGTTAGAAACAAAAAACATTTTGTTTTATCATTACTTTTTTTTCCGATTACCATTTTGTCGATAGAGATCGTGTTTTTTCCGTTGAAGGAAATATATCGGGCCGTCGATTTCTCTCTGGAGCTCCTCCTGCTACTGTGAGCACCAGGTCTCTCATGTAATATAGAATCAAGGCAAGATGTAAAACTTAATTTGTAAAATATCACAAGATGCATCATACTGATACACCAACACATTACATACCAGTGGCCGCCCATTGTTTCATATCCTCCACCCACTGCTATGTGTCCTCTGAAGAGATGTTGAGCTCCTGCTTAAGACAGAGAAGATTGGCTGCTCCCAGTTCTTCTCTCTTTTTGGTCTACTAAGGTTGAACTGTAAACAAAAGGTTGCAATGTAAGAATTCTCACTGTTGTCCAACAACATTAAACACTGTCAACAGCAGTGTGAGCGTTAGATTTTACTAACCTGATGGCTTCTTTCTCAACTTTTGTGGTATTGTGGTATGACATTACCAACCGGGTCCTGCTTCCTTTCAGAAACATTGACACATTGGGGTTGTCTTTTGCTTCTATTTCTTCTGGGCTAAGAGTGAAAAAAGGAGAGTCAAAGTACATAAACATAGAGTTATAAAATGAGACAATGAGAAGGAAAAAAACTATGGAAGAAGAAATGAGAGATAAACAAGGCATAAAATGTTAGTTCTTAAATTACTGTTGGTTTTAAATTGCTATGTGAAAAAACGTGAATTTACTTTTTCAAAACCCAGCAAGTAAACAAGCAGAACAAAAAGACATAGGATTAATCTTTTTTCTGTCTGAAATACAGATTTTGTTACACAAGTGAGCTGTCATAAAGTTCAAAAGGAAGTTGCTGTGTTCTCTTCACTAAATATCAGACAGCAGTGACAACACCAATAAAAATACAATTTGGGATATGATAATACGGTGTCCTGTAACAATACCGCAGATATTCCGATTTAGCTCAACTTAGTCTGATCAGTCTGATCAGAAAGTATAGTCATGATCATATCTCGGACCCATTAGCTGTGCCTCCTTTTAGTTTACCATGCACATAATAGCATATGCATCCTTCTCGCTTCTGCGTACAACATTAATGACCGTAACTATGCAAATTAGATTTCAGGTGCAGCAATGCAACGTCATCCCAGGGCTAAATTAGTTAACTTAGCTGTTTGAAGATGAGGTTACTCTGAGGTTACAATGAGGTTACAATGAAGGGATGAGAGAAAGGGCTGAAAAGGAAATAAAAAAGAAAAAAAGGTATACATGGATAGTATATGGTTGGAAAGACTTCCTATCAAACCATGACAGGTGTACATGTGTATGAGTCAAGCGCTTGCATAAACAAGCAGCTCGTTCCATAGAGCTGTGAGGTGGGAGAGACAAGGAGACAGGAAATCTCTGTTCATCTTCACAGTAGTAGTGATGTGATTATGAGATTACAACAATTGTTCATCGCTTTGCTGGCTTTATTAGCAGACAGAACAGTGGTGGTTGGGATTGTTCAAGGGCCCATCACCGACTGAGAGGCGCAACAAGGGAGGATGACACAAGGGAGGCCGCAAATGAAGGCAGCAAAATGCAATTTCAGTTGGGATGATACGGAGAAAAACCTCAGAAGACGGAGCAAGGAGCAATCGGGGTAGCATGTGGCCATAAGAGAGCACAGGACCTGAGAGTAATACCAGGGCAAAGCCTCATCCAACAAACATCCCAGATAAAAATAAGAATCAAAGGATCTGTAAAAACAGTGGAGAGTAAAAGAGGGTTTAACTGTAAGCAGGAGATGCAGTCGCCATCTGATCACAAAACCTGTGACCACTAAGCCTGACTGTCCAGTCAGTGGCACAAACATTGGGCCAGACTGCTGGAGACACCTGCCGGGTCCTGCGTGACAAAACGTCTCAGACTGACAATCTGTCTGCCTGCCCACAAACTTGCAGCTGTCAAGTCTTTGACAGCCCACCTTTTTGTTCCAACCAATCAAGAGTACACAGTCTGTCCAATCATCTGTCTGGGGGTTGAGATCAGTTCATTGAAAGAGTCAAGTCAGGAGTGTTGCTGCTTGTTTGGAACAAAAAAAAAACCTCCTTTGTGGAATTGGTTTGACACTGTCATTGTCATTGTGAGATCATCGTGACATCACATTGTAACATCAGTCCTAGAAAAAAAAGAACAAACAAAAAAAGAAAAAAAACCATCAAAACAAAACTTCTCAAACATTCAAGGTATTAGTGATTCACATTCAAGATAGCTGATCAGGCGGTCCATTTTCCTGAACACTGCTCATTTTAAAAATATTAGGCCTGTGAGGTTTCAGAAATGGTAACAGCTGAGCTATTATATTTTATTTCATCAATTCAACACACAAATATCTGCCTTCAAATGATTATTTGAACAGGTAAGCTGTATGTTGAATGTCCTCTTTTTATCCTGACTTAAATGCATGAGTCAGGATGTCATAAGACGGAGGCACAAATGAAATGCAGGATGTTAAAATCATCTGTACAGCATTTGGAGCTTTGCTGCAGTATATAGGACAAGCTTATTGTAGACAGATTGCCATGTGGAACCAGCAGTGGCAGTGTTGGATGCCCCCTGCTGAGAGTCTGATCCAACATCAGACAAACACATGCGCCATAACACTGTGAGCAACACCAGAAAATGACACAGCAAAGGTCTCTGCTACACATCATGCAGCATATGGGTTGAGTGCAAAACAAAAACAGAGAAAAATAAAACAAAACTTGGAAATACTTTTGAATGAAGAGGAGCATTGGGCCTCAGCACTGTTCAAAGGCATCAGGAGAGATCGAGGTCGCGGCACAAATGACGTGAATCGGGACGTGTGCCAGTCTTTATCTACAGCTGCTAGTCATATGAGAGAGTTGTCCCAGGGTCTTAACACAGACAAAATGCATTACAGACAATGTTCAAAGCATTCCAAAATCTTTACTTACTGTGGCATTAAGAATGTATTTTCATCAATGTTTCAGCATGGACTGTGCGGTTCTGCGGGAGGGCTGCCATTGCCCTGTGATGTCAGGAATAGAAAGAGACTGGACCAATCGGAACATGTGTGGATGTGTGAGAGGAGAAGCACAAAAAAGAAGCCAAAGTAACGGCCATGAAATCATATAGTCTGCCAGATGAAGACCCGTAGATCCTTGTCGAAAGTAAAACAGTTCACATTGTTCATGGAGTACTTCCACATGGCGCATATTTTATTCCCCTTATTACTTCATAACCAAGAATAAAAATATGTCGATAAGAACCAGAGTTGTCTCATCAAAGCTCACTGCGTTCGAAGCCCTGGCAGTGTCAAACCAGGAGCACAGAGGAATAGACGCCAGCAAGGGAGGGCAGGAAAGTGTCTTCTGGCCATCCATAAGCGATGACATTGTGTGGGCATCCCAAGCTCTTTACCAGCAACATCTCCATCAACAAAGCAACACAAAGTTACTGCAAGTTTAACCAGCCCATGACCCGCATTATGTAGCACCCACTCATCCACGCCTCCCACTGCAAAGTCGAATCATTATAATTGCACTTTATACATGTGGTAAAGCACAAGGCCCCTCCTAAGGCTGCACTTTACAGACAGGGTGTTCAAGTATCTCAGCCTTTAACACAGAAGTTGAGAAAATTAAAACAGAACACAAAGGAAAGTAATGCAATATAATTGCTGCAAATCAATAAATTCAACCAGCCAACCACGCATAGAACATATTATTTATACACTGGATTTGGATTGGATTTTGATGCTTTTGTGTGTGGCATTGGGCATCCATTAAGGCTCCACCTCAGACCCCTTGTTTTTATTTTTACTTCTACCATTCATTTCTTTTTTCCAGTTTGATATCTTAATAAAGAAAGAATTAGTCATAATTTAGTGTGTTTTTGAATTTAAAAACATCATAGATCACAACATTCTGGCAAGTCTGGCATAACAATCTTGGCAAACAGTTTGAATTATGATTTTTTATTTCTCCTTTCGCATGAAAATGAATATTTGAACTTCATTATATATTTAACAAATTACATCACACTATAATATAAATCAATTGATTTAAAAACAAAACAACTCTAAAATAACAAATCAAAACTTCTCAAACATTCAGGGCTGGATGTGTACACTCTCCATAGCTGCATCATCAAGTGGCTGTCTTGCCTGTAACTGTCAGCATTTGAGGCCATGTTGATGTCACACAGTGAATGCTCAAGCTGTACAGTACACAGTGCACACTGTATGCTGTACAGCAATGTGACATTGACTTTGTGAAATCATCATGACATCACATGGTAACATGAGTCCCAGAATGCAGCAGTGAGATGTGACCAGTGTGGCACTTGTTGTCATGGCAGCGATGATGCTCCAAGCATGAGCAGACCCAGGAGAGAGGTCCCAAGCAGACGCTGAGCGGCTGTCAGACCCGGATGAGGAACGCTTCTTTTGGGTATTGGGTACAGTGTGGAGGGTGGGTGGGAGCAAACAAAACAAAACGAAGCAAAAAGAAAACAACAAAACAACAAAACAACAAAACAAAACTACAACAAAAATACAACAAAACATTCAAGGCTGGACGTGTATGCTCTCCATAGCTGAAAACGTCATGCAAATCGTCTCCTTACTGAATCGGGAATATGCAGTCACTTGTGTTGGGTGTAAAAGGCAGCAAGAAGTCAAACACATTTCCAAGCATGTCCCAGCAGATGAAAATGGGCCACTGACGGCCACTGACCTCCATCTCTTCTTGACACAATTGGAGCCTGAAGTCAAACTCCTCAAAAGCCTGGGCTTTCAAATAGCGGCCCACTATGATTTCCATTCAATTTGCTGTAATGGGTGTTGATTTTCTTGTCTTCACATTGAGAACACTTTTGGGCTTCTTACCCCCTCCCCGCCATGCAACACGTAGCCCGCCTTCATTAATTTAATCATACACTTCACCCATGGTACTTATCAGTGGGTCATAACCCATTATAAATACAGTTTTCTCTGTTCATGCACGCAGTGATTCCCAGTAGGGTGAGGAGTGAGTGATTAATTTGATTGGCTTCCCCCTCCGGCGGTACAGCCGCACACTTGGCCGGAATTTTTTTATTGTGCCGAGCAGATGGGAGCGGCTCCCGCACTCCAGAAATTTCATGCAAGTAAAGTCTCACCTCATCGCACACATTATCACAGTGAGACTCTATAGCTTCCGGTGATTTAGTGATTCCAGTCATTCAGTTTTTATTTTCAAAATAACAGCTTTCGTGATAAATGAGAAATAATTGAGGGAAATGAGTCAACACAGGTGAAAATTGTATTGAGCAAAAACGTAATGCCGTCAATTACAGTGTCTGATAGTGATTATTGAAAGAAAACCCATTATCAGCTGAACTCAATCATATTATGTGTCTACACTTTAATTAAATTCCACGATCGTCATTCTTTTTCAACCCCAATCATTTGTAGCACATGTACAGCTGTTTATCATTCACAATCAGTCTTTGAAACATAATGTAAAACATCGTTGGCCATTTGTTTTTGTTTTTTTCTCACATGCATTTCTCACATGCATTGAGGAATTAATTATGTCAGAGACTATTTTGTGGAAAGGAAAAGAAAGGAACGAATATTTAAAAATACATTGGTTGGATGGTGCATGCATTTACACATTGACTATTGGAGCGTCGTTCCAAAATGTTGATGAGGGAAAACCAAAACTGGACACAAGGATTCATTTTCTAAACCTCATCTCTGCTGTTGAGGAAAGCAGTGACCTCACTTTTATCTGTAACACACCCGTTCACAACTAAGACCTTTTCTGTATTATTGTACTGTCTCCCTAACATTAGATATGAAGGACCCACTCTTTATTATATTATTATTCTTTATTATATATATTCTTTATTATATTATACTATAATATACTGTACTGTAATACGGTACTGTAATTTGGTCACAAGCATTTCAGCACATGCATAAATCCTTTGTAGATGAGGGATTAAAATAGATATTTACAGTACACTTCTAATAATTCTCCAGCAAATAAATGAAACACAAACGCATTAATTGCTGCCAAAATTAACATTGTCACGTGAAAATGTGTTCCCTATTACATTTGTCCTCTTGTCAACCCGGTCGCGGGTTTGCTTAACCCACAAAATTCATTAAATGAAAAATGCAAACAGCTGCTTTATGTAACATGACACCTTGGATGTTAACCCAAAGAAAAAGAGACACCTGCACCTATGCATATCCCATTAATCTTGTTACAGTCCCGGCCTCTTTCTTACTGTTAAATATGCATTAAAAAGAATGGAGTCATTGAGTATATTTGGCATATAAAAGATACGGGCTCATCATTAAAAATCCATGTAAGCCCTTTAAAGCTGAAGAGAGGTGATTTCACGCTTGACTGCATCATTTCGTAGGTGCTTCACTCCACCGCCACCACAATACAAAACACGCACGCACGCACGCTCGCGCACACACACAGACAGAGAAGAGCCACACACACGGCATCAGACGGTGACGTCCTTGGCTGTGCCTCCCCCACGCGAGGCTCGGCGGGATGGATGCAGTGTCTGAGCTAATGGAGCAGGGAGAACACAGGCTGGCTGCGAATAGAAGGAGGTGGAGGAGAAATCAGGGTGCTCTTGAAGCGCCTCTTTGCGCTCGCACCACAGCAGGGTACCGTCAGGGCGGCTCTTTTGGAGAGCGAGCGCTAATGTTTAGCTACTGGACGCAGCCAGGGGAATTAGACCCGCAGACGCTCGCTGCCACCCCCCCCCCACTTCCCCCCGGACTCTTCGGGCTGCGACATAAAGGTCTTTTCCTTTTGTTTACTTGCTGACTTCACACTCATACATCAAGTCGTTGCTGAAAATTTGCCTCTAAATCAGACTCATGCGCTAATGATACAAATGTGCCAAAAAGTCCCTTAAAGAACATCTGCGGCTCCATAGCCATAAAAACAGTTTGCCTCTGATTAATGTGGTATTCTTAGACTCATGGCTCTCCTTAGTAGACCACCAGACGAGATGTTCAATCAACTATGCATGACTTGACCTTAATGGATTTTTCACTGGGAGGCTTGGGTTGGTTATTAGGGAACCAGCTCATGTGGAACAACCTCGTCCCCTTGGGAGGGGAATTACACCAGTTCAGAGGAAACCCACATTATGGCATGAGGAGAATACAGGAGAGCGCCGTTTCCTCTTGGCTCGCACACATCCCTCAGTTTAAAATGTGCCAACTGTGTGATCTCAAAAGAAAATGTTCCATCTGCTGCTTGATTACGAATTCCCCGCTCTCTCTCTTTACTTTATGGCGACTGCTGTCAGCCTTTTGACTCCATCACTGCTCATTTGTCTTCCCCGTGTTTAATGTCACTTATTGTGATTTAGCTGCCTCTCACTTCATATTCCCGCCGACGAAATGGGCTCCCTGTTAGATGCGATTCCAAGGTGTGCTTCGGAGTGGGTTCATTTAAACGTACGAGTGGCTTGTGTTCATTAAACCCTGTGCATTTTTAAAGGTGCGGTGGAGATGAAATGGCTGCGCTGGGCGCCTGCTTAAACCAGTGACCATTATTGCGGTGCCAACCAAAGAGCCTTGATCACAGAGGTCTGTTTACCCCCATTCCAATTCGCACACATCGGTAAATAAACAAACAAAATGGCCCGCTGTTGAATTAATTTCCTCCTCCAGCTGTGTACTCTAATTGGGATAATAAGCTGAAAGGTTATCAACACTCCACGAGGCATTATTCAAGCACCTAGCGCAGCCTCTCCTCCCCTCGGTTCCTTCGGCAGCGTTGGCGTGTGTCTGTGCCGCAAAGTAACAACAGCAAACAACATCTCCATCTGTGCTCAGTGATATGCACCACAATAAGAGCCCGGAGCTAATTGATGAAGAGGGGTCCAGAGATTGAGACTGGGGAGTCAACTGCATCCACATTGTGGTTGAAAATCGAAATCGCAGTGCTTCGAGGTGTAGCTGTGCACACAAGTAAGAAACATGTGATTTCAGAAAGTATTAGAAACTGTGAGTCCCGCAGCTTGAAAGAGCAAGGTACAAACACCCCTCACTGACCCTTGACCCGACTGAAACTTGCTGTAATTTCTCATTCTCCAGGAGTAAAAATTTACAGCTTTCTTAAGGAGGTGGAGCTTCCACCCTAACCCTAACCCATCGATTTTTGTCAGTTCTTTTGTTGGTTCTTTTTTATTTTTGTCAAACTACCTGGGTAAGGAGTCAAGAAAATGTCATGTTCAACAATTGGACTTTGGCACATTTCACCTCTCACGGAGGAGGCTCCTTCAATGCCGACTGGTTGGTGGGGAAGCCCAGGATTCAACCTCTGTGGCACTGCCACTGGCAGTACCTGGCTGTTGTTCAGAGCCATTAGGGTCACCTGAGGTCTGCGGCTAATCAATGCAATTGTGGGACTCTGTTGAAGCCAGATGTGAAGAGACTTCCTGGGAAAGGATGATACAGTATGACAGCACTATATGTAGGGGACAGGTGATGTAGCAGACGTTCCCCTCTGCTCACAGATGTTTTCTCGGTCTTGACATAGATCCTGTGGACTCTGGATAAGCCTCTCGGATGAGAGGTGAAGCATCTTTAAGAATCGAGTTGCCACAAATCCTTGGATAACACTGGATGAAATCACTGGATGAAAAGAAAAAAAACGTGTTTCTAACATAACTCTAACCCAACATGACATTTGTCTGACCAGGTATACAATTTGAACGTTTGTCTCGTAGCGGCCATGCGGCTTCAGTCCAACCTACCTACACCGTGTCCTGGGAAGAACGGTCGACGCCATATCTATTTGATAAGGAGATACTAATACGATAAGGGACCACACAAGATGAGGTACATCACTTATGAAAAGACTCTTAGCTCAGTGGCAGTACATGATACAGATCAGAGACATGGCATCCCCCTGCCACTGTAATTATTCTCCACATTGGTGCCAATGCATTTAAAGCAGCCACATTATTACAGCTGACAGTAGACTCATCTCTTCATCGCTTATTCAGTGCGAAGCAATTTTCCAAGGCTTCCCCAGATGGTTGTCAATTTTATGCAAAATAGGAACAAGATTGAGTCCAGCCAAGCTCAAATTGATATCTCCAAGTCATAGGTTGGACTGTAACAGAAAGCCCTGAAAGAAAGTATGGGGCCTTGGTCCCATATCTGTCCGACAAAAGTGACAAAGAAAAATACATGCTTTCCAGAGATATTTTCAAGAAGGATGACAAAACATCCTCGCTGGCTTTTATGGAGCCATTTATTCCACTTTAACATCGCCCACACTTTTAAGGGTCACTTAGGTTGCCTTAAAAGTGGCCATTAGCACAGCTTTCACAGACAGGGACCTCTTGTAGGAGGAGTAGCACTCGATACAAAGAGTTTTCATCCCGCGATCTTTCCGTCTAAATGCAGCACTTCAGCACTAAAACAAACATCTCACGCGGGGTTAAATTAGAATGTGTCCAGATAACAAATCTCGGCTTGTTTGAAATTCATTAACAGCGCACACGTCGAGCCCGGTCAGCCTGCTTACACTCAGCAGCCTGTTATTATCGGATCGGATTGGCGCTCACAGTACGACGCTGGGCGCGTTTGTCTTGCTGCGCCATTCATGCACATCTTCTCATTGTTAATACCGCCCCCCCCCCTCTCGCCATTACTCCGAGTGGTCGTGTTTGAATTCATTTGTGTCGGACTCCGCGGCCTGTGATGAATAGCATGGAAATGACCCGAGCGGTCCGCTGCTTTGCACTGTGTCAAGCGACACTCGGCGAACTAAAATGCTCCTAAGTGACTTTAATGCTTCCCTCGCCGAGGTTTGTTACAACGGATAACGTCAGTTTGCTTTTGTTATCACCCTATTAGATATCCAAATATTTCCCGGCCCTGACGTGCCTCACCATGGTGTCACACGTGACGTGGTCAAATTGGACTTTGGCTCGGTCCCATTGTCATTCACAGGGGAGAATTAGCCTCATTTTGAACAATGGACGAAAAGAGAATAATGAGTCTACGTAATGGGATCTGGCAGAGGTCATCCACTCTATCAGGAGGTCGGTAGTTCGATCCCACTCCCCTGCAGTCTACACGTCCAGGGCAAGACGCTGAACCACACACTGCTCCTGTCTGCATGTGCTGTCAGTGTGTGTGTGTGTGTGTGTGTGTGTGTCTGCTGCTGATGGGCAGGTGGAGCCTGCATCCAGGCCTTTGTGGCCGTAAAACACTCAGTTGTTTCATTTAACTGAACATGATGCAGACAATATCAATGAGCTACATACATTTGATTAGTCTTAGATGTGAGTTACATAGCAGGACAAAACAACTAGGCTGCTCTGCTATTTAATGTCAGACAGAAGTCATTTGAAATGTCGCGTGACTGCCAGAATGGTCAAGACGGTAGTAAGGAATATCAAACCAAAGGCATTTGTTCCTCTTACTTATGTATGCCTTTCATTTTGATCAAACGGAAGCCCAGGCCAACTGTTATGAAGAAAAGAGAGATAAAACTATCAATGTGACAGTTGTAAACAAGCACCACAGAGCACTAAACCCAGTGAGTGAAAGTCACCCCTCAGCATATGATGGTGATGAGATGCCTCCAGAGTCAGGTTTGGCCAGCATATGGCTGATGAGTTGATGCTGGTTTAACCCATATCCATCCAGCCTCAGCGAGGAGAGGAGACACAGGGATCCAGAGTTTCTGATTCTTCACGTTTTTCCCCGTCTACTTTGAAGAATCGCTACAAAGAGCAGATGTGTAGATGCCGTTTTGTCCTCATGCGGCTTTTAAAACGGACCACATTCACTTGTGAGCAGTTGCATCAATCTTTTTCTCACGTAAACTCGTGTCCCAACAGGAACACTGCCCTTTCGAAATAATACCATTCACCGCTCCCTCCACCATGCTCCAAAAATCCCCCTTCGGCTAAAAACCAGTGCTGTGTATAAACCTACAGATAATGTGCATCAAGTCGGGACAGGGACTTATTTTTTACTGCTCTGTTTTGTTCCACCGCTGCTCGGTGATGAACGACCGTGCTGGAGACTCCGCTGAGAGCCGCGGAGGTTTATCCTGATGCAATGACTATAAAAGATGAGGTATACTTTTGCTTTGATTTATCGCCACTCCTCAGCGTTCTTTTCAAACACAGCTACTGAGACCCAGGAATTATGCAGCGACACCAGGGAACATGAGACACTTGTGTCCCAGTGATTGCCATGCATTGCAGGCGGACGGTAAACACTATTGAGGAATGTTCTCACATGATGTACCGCACGTTCGCTCACAGAAAAGACCAAACGGGAGAATCCATCTCACTTAGCCGCTCATACTCCCCCATTTTTTTGTGGACAACAGCCACGAGTGCCGCGATCAATAGTGTTTTCTCTGTTTGTTTTTTTGTTGTTTTTTTTGTTGCCTCCGTCGCATGGCCTCAGAGAGGCGCATTGTGCTCATGAACAGCGGTTTACAATTAGGCGGAGAAAATCGTTGCCGGACTTTTCCAGCACCCCTCTCCTTTGGTTTGTTTTCAGCCAGGTAAACGGCCGAGACTGGACAGAGAGCGAAGGTGGGACGAGAGAACGCTCGGGTAATGGGAACCCGTTGTGTTTATGATGAACACTGGCCAACACTGTCTGCCTCTGGAGGGTAAACACGCGTGACAATCGCTGTTGACCTTATCCCTTCTATTAGGCCGCTTGTTTTCCTGACAGAGATGGATAACGGTGTTTTCTGGTGTTTTTCTCATTTCGTCACATGTAGCATGATGCTGGTTAACAAGGTTGGGTCAAAGCATGTTTCCATTGACACGGTGGCTGTCGCATTTGAGGTGAGCTCATAATGAGATCTGCTGCGTGTAGGAGGCAGCACCATTTGAATATGTGGTGTTTACAGATAAATAAATACTCATTCACTGTCGACTGTTTGACGAATTCTTGGTTAACTTTCCTCAGAGGTGCAGGAAATGTGGAGGCGGCAGAAGCTGCTGTGGCTGAACAGTGAAAGGATGCCGCTGCCTACACAAAGTCACACAATAAATCAAAGAGACATCACAGCTTAGCCGACACGGCGCTTGATTGACAAGTGACCTCTGTGAGGTGCGGAGCAGAAATGCTGCAGCGAGATGCTAATCAGGATTAGCATCTAGCGGTCTGTGGAGAGCAGTGGCAGACTGTGATAAAAGAGTGGATGTGGGAATTTGACCCAGACTGACCCGGACACGCTCTAGCAAACATCACATCACCCATCACACAAACAATATATATGAGATATTTGGGTTTGGAATATTCACACAGTCCAGCAGTTAGGGCCTTGGTTTTAGGAATATAACCATACAGTAAGTGTGCATCAGGAAGTGTCATTAATTCATGATTTCTTCCACGCGGACTCTGATAAGCCTGCAGTCAAACACAGCACACACTGTTAACTTACCAGGATAATTTCAGTCATTCTTTGCTGTGTCTGTGGACACACAGCTGGACCACAGGTCACAGAGGCACCAGTAAATCTCCTCTGCCCCCATGTGGTCCCAAGCTCTGAGGACGACCATTAGTGAAGTGCCGTGCTCAGTTCTCATCTCAGCCAGTGCTTTGGCTGATATGTGTGGGTCGGCCTTTATGTGCAAGGGTGGCTGCAGGTTCTTAAAAAGTAAAGTTATTTTAGTATCACCTCATGAATCGTAAAGATTAATGCTTCGACTAAGGAGCAGCTCTGTAGTCACCTCCCGGGATCCCAGTGTGAATTCTGTGTGGTTAAGCTGAGAGGGCAGCACAGCTTGAAGTGTCCATCAACGTTTCAAACAAAAACTATGCCACCACTGTTTGCCCCTCAGCTACACCCTGCTTTCAGAGAGAGTGGAGCTGAGTCCCTCACTGTGACTGATCCCCCACTTTACACCTTGATCAGTTGTTGAAATAAAAAAAAGGCTGATCACAGTCGATTTTCCTGGTGATTTTACATGCAATGCGACACTAGAGAGGACCAGTCTGTCAAATCCGAGACAGGTTTGTGCTAGCGTGTGTAAGATTATTACCCAGCATTCTGACACGTCATTAGTCGTGTATGTGAGAGCTTTAAGAAGTGAGAACTCACGCCAAGCCTGTATCAAAACAGTCAGAAGAAATGTATTAAACATGAACATCCTTGTGTCTTCACACAGAGGTCTTTTATTAATTCCTGGAACCAAAGCTCGTGGCTAGGCAGGCTTTTACTACCATGCTCCACATAGTCTTAAAGTTCAGATTGCTTTTTGAAAGCAAATTGAATGCATAACTTTTAGGGGCTGGTATCTGATTAAAAAATATCGGTACTTCCTCTCCTCTTGTTCCTCTCTCTTTCCCTTCCCTGTCTTAATTTTGTCTCTGGTGCCTGTCTGGTACTGTGATGGACCTGGGACCTCTGCATTTACATCATCAACTCATATTATTACTACTTCAGTCCCTCATAAACAACCAACCTGTAGTCATGAGATGACTGCCCCTCTGAGCCTGGTTCTGCCTCCTCAGTACCTTTCCTTTTTCACACCTTTGTGGTGCAAAGTGCTACATGTTAAAGGGACATTGTGTGGGGATTACCCCCATCTAATGGTGCAAAAATGGTGTATTGCATACAAACGAATGATCCAACCTGTTTCAAAGGTGTATTGCTGCTGTATTGCTGTATTGTTGCTCAAAAAGCCTTTCTCGCTAAGCACATAGGTGCTATTCGTCCCTTGCCGGCAGCTATATTTTCGAGATGGCGACTGTCCTGGCTCTGCCCCGCATGCTTACCCGTCACATGTTCCAATAAATCTAAAATTCTGAGTTGACGGGAATGTGTCGGATTATTAGCCGAGGTCACACCAATGATACCAAAATGATTTTGAGAAATAAAAAAAATGTATATTGTTTATTTCCCCTCTAATGTATGTTAAGTACTACATAAATAAAGTCTGACTGATGGATTGCTGTGAAATGGCTGTTTGGTGACATGCAAATATCTATCCATCCATTATCTTACCCACTTTTAGCTACAGAGATGTGCTAATAGTGGGTAAGTGCACCCACTTATTTTGTCATTGTGATCTTTTCTATGCCTGGTATTTTTGTTGAAAGCATCTTTGTGTATTTTCTTATATACCATATTTGCATATGATATAAGTGAAAGGCTGCACAGTACAAGTATGATTTTTGTTATTGCCTCTTACAGGGTTAAAGCTCCTGCATGAGGACACCTGTCTGAGAGTCATTTGCTCACATTGTAGTGGCCAAGGTCAACATTCCCAGTTCCCCTGTCCTCTCCCAAACCCGAGGAACTTTCTAAAGCCCAAAACTCTCCCTCTTGTCACTTCACACACTCTGGGCCCCATAAGAACGCATTACAAGGCCCGTGCCTCCACCTGAACCCTGGCTTTGATTACAAAAAAAGAGCAGGTGTGAATTAAGCAGGTGCAACAGGATAGCTTCCTGTGAATAAATGCATTTTGATTATGAGCAAACATTGCCCTCCTTTGGCCCTCATTATGCAAATTAGGAATTGTATTTCAGCTGAGCTGGGAGGGGATGGAGGGCGAGGGTGATTTGTTTGCAAGAGGATTTTGTGCAGCCTGGCAGTCATATGCTGTTGATTAACGGACTAATGGACAGGCAGCAGAGTGGGGTGAAGTAATTTCATACCAATCACTATTCATTACTTAATGAGAGATGATGACTCGGGGCACTCTCCGGCTCCGGCGGCAGCAAAAGGCAAAGTTGATGAATCGTAATAAAAAAATCATATCATTATTTACCTCTTTAAATTCACCGAGGCCAAGGAACATAATTAAGAGGCGCACGGGGGAATGATGGCGGCTTTTCTTTTTTTTTTTTCCCCACAGAAAGACAATCATTTATTATGATCTAATAGGGTTTTTGTTTACAGCCCGGGCCATCGGAGTGGCCGCTGTGTTTACCTGTTGAACCAAACCGTAATCAAATCAAACACGCGGTCCCCGGTATGGATGCTTCACTGTGGCGACGCTGCTCTGCGGTGACGGTCACTGACTCCGAAGCGGAGAGAGTCGTCTTATGCGAGGATTTCACTCAATTAAATTTGATTCCGGTTTCTTATTTTAATGGCATGCTATTCCCGGATTTTGCGGATAATGAAGTGGCTATAACATTGACATACTGTATATACGACATATCAACAAATATACATATGTTTGTCTTTCATTTTTGAAGCCGCTGAGATTCCCACTTAATTGGGTCCCCCACTGTATCTTCCCTCGACGCCCTCCCTTCCTTTAATCAATGCCTCAAGTTTAACATTTCCGTCTTCTTCCGGTTATTTAATGGGGACTGAAACCCCTTCTTCGCCCGTGCCTGTAAACATAACAAAATGAATTCAGATTTGTGTAGCCCTGACCATCACTTGTATCGACCCTGACAACTGCCGGCGCTCGCCAAATGTGACGGCAAGCAGATGCAACGCGAGAAAGGAGGCACGAGCCGTCCAGCAATCAATCATCCATTATGACCATTTGTTGCACTTTCCAGCCTGTTTCCCTTGCTCAGCTTTGATTTCCTCTAATCACCGCAGGTCAAGTGCCGCTCCAGTGTAATAAGTGATTATTTACTTCACTGTAAATTGGGTTAAGGGATATGGCCATGCGGCTTGTTTTACAGGATGTCTAATTACGGGAGTGCTGCTGTTGTTTCTTTGCCCTGCTGGAGATGTTTTTGTCCATGCCGTCGTCTCCCAGCATCCGAGCCGCTGACTCAGTGAGGACAGTGTCATCGCAGCCATGAAGCTGATGGACGGAGCTGTGAAAACGTAACAGAACCTGAAATAAACAAGCAATTTATTTTATTTTTCTCATAATTAGGAAGATGATTTGGTGTCTTTGTGTCAGTTCCACAAACAAATCTAATTTAGGATACAACATGTCTCAAATCTTTACACAGTTTACAAGAACTATTGTCAATGAATTCTGAGGACTAAACATTATGTGACAAGAAGCCATGTTAGATGACACATGTTCAGCAAAGCCATAGCAAAAGTCTTGGTTTCTCGTCTGTTTATGTGTATTTTGCATATACCTTTTCCCAAACAGATTACAGATGTAAGATGGTTTTATTTTTCCCGTGACAAACAGTTTTCAGAGTTTTTATTTGTTAAAGACCTTCACAAAGAAATCGATTTTCGCATGCAGGCTTTTAAAAAAGAAAATTGCGTCCTGCTTCCTTTTTTAAAGAACATGTGATTTATGCCACAGGATTTCAAGTACAATTTTCTGCAGGCTTTCACTTTTTTCCCCCAGCATTATTTCAGAAACTAAGGTGCCCGGACGAAACATTGAAGTGCATATGGTCCAATAATATAATCCATATGGTTGAATTTATTCCTCATGTAAACATCCAATTAAATATGCTCTCTTATTCTCCTTGCCGTGTTGATCCATCATTACCGAACAGGTGCTGTTTGAACAGTGAACTGGGTAAATTTTGGAGCTTGCCAAATCTCTCGTCTCCCCTTGCTGCCAGTGTGTGTGCGTGTGTGAGTGTGTGTGTCTGTCTGTGTGTGTGTGTGTGTGTGTTAGTGTGTGAATGTGTGTCCGTGTGAGGAGAAAGGAAGAGAGGGAAGTAAGTCAAATATCCGATTACTCCTCCAGTGCACATTATTCCGCAGCACGGGTGTGGGGCGGTGGCAGTGGCGGGACTGGGGGTTGGAGGATCACCCGTACAGGATTGATTTTGGTCATCACAGTAGATCACATTGCAGCCACTGTAAATTTGAATTATGCTGCTGCACTATGAGCCTCACAAGAGGCCAGCGGTGCGGCTGCCGGCTTTACAGAGTTTAAGTCTTTTATGTCTGGCTGCGATGACGACCACCGGGCTTCATCCCCACAAATAACGTCTGTTTTCTAACAGCTCCTCCCCGCTGGGGGAATGGCCCTCACATCTCAGGGGAAGCACACCACCTTCAAGGCAAAGGGCTGAATATATGGCGTCTCCCTTTAACGCTGTAAGACCCCGGTAAATAAATTCATCTGTCGTTGTGAACTGAAGCTGAGAGCCTCAGCATGCAGCTCAGAGGGTCTGCCTCACATGTGGGCCAACTAATGACATCTGTCCAATCTTTGTGTGTTTTTTTTTTGTTTTTGTTTTTTTTGGATGACAATTTCACTGATTAAAAGAAAACACTGACACTGTGATATTTTAAGATAAGATAATGGACAGATGAAACGTGATGCAATCCATACGCAGCCATTAACTCGATAACTGAGAATCTTGTCAGACATATGTTGAAAATAATTTAGGTCTTTCGCAGGGTTAACACAGTAGATCGGAGCTCTTGACTTTTACTGGTGGAGGTCTTTTCAAGATCTGAACTGCATTACTTTATGATAAATAGTCTTGGATGCCAAACGCACTGCTAAATGGCATGAAATGTTTATGCTGGAAAAGTCTGAAATTGTAACATAAATATGCCCGATTTTGACTCATGAGAAGATACATTGTGTATTGATGATATGCAGCTGCGGTCAAGTGCTATATGCTACCCACAGCATCACGTGCCTTATGTGCCAGCTTACACACACGTCTTCCCACACATCCGATTCCAAACTTTTGCTGCTGCGGATCCTTATGTAACCTCCTGCTCTCCATTTGTCCAAGGCATTTGTGTATGTGAATATTTGAAGAAACAAAGAGCGCCCTGCCACGCAGGGACTCTTGCGTCACCCCTCCAACTCACGTTTCCTTCAATGCTGCTGCCGTGCAGCGACCCTGCAGCAGCAGGTGGCCGGCGGCGCGCACCTCTGCAGCGGTGCGACTCCCACGGCCGGGGAGAATGAAAAATGCATCTCCACGGATCTCGCCGCTGTTGCAAAATCTTGCGTAACGTGGACTCTCCAGAACAAACCGTCCTCATTTATTTCCGTTATTCCCTCTCAGTCCCACCTGGTCACCATTAAAACGTAATGCTGACAGTTAGAGACCCGGACATCAAAGCGTCCGGCGCCGCCTCGACCCGAACGAGACGAGGCCTTCTTTCAATTAAAAGCGACTCCAGACTGTGCTTCGCCGGGCTCCCTGTGTTTGTGAACGCCCTGTAACCCTTTCATCCCCCTTGTAGCTCATTAAGTCACCCCTCATTGTTTCACTGCAGCCCGTCCTCTCCTGCGCTCCTTTTATCCGGCGCCGTGTGACCTCGCGTCGACGGCACGCCTCGTCTGCGGCGATCATGAAACCGTGAGTTGGCGGCCCACAGCCTGCGCGAGAGGACGCAATCCGGGAGGCGCCTCCACAGGTGATTTCTGTCGAGATGCAGGGAAACCTGGGCCGAGCCCAAACGCACAGCTTCTGCTGGCGTAATTCTTTTTGCCTCATTTCAATTTCATAAAGTGCATATCCCTCTCTCTTTACTGGAGTCCCTGTTGGATGTTGCTCACCAAGGCGAGCTGAGGCTTCAAGTTTTAAAAACGATCGTCCTCCCCCATTTATAGCATTTGCACCAGTTCGACAAACTCTCCCGGGCCGGCATCACGGCCAAAGATGACATTTAAATGTAATCCCTGCTGAGATCTTTTGTCTCCTCTACCTTTACAGAGATTCCACATCTGCTTGTGATTAAACGCCTCAGTGGCTTCAGAAATTAGCTCAGAATCATATTACTTTTTATTAATAGACTGCTGCCTCAGTCTGGAGCGAGAAAACTATATCTCTGTAAAATGAAAAGGATGAATAGCCAACTTCTCAATTCAATTCTGAAATTTAATCAAATTGCCAATTAAGTGTATTAGCAGGGGAGGCTACATGTTTAGAATTGATGGATCCCAGTTGCTCCTCTTCCTCATAATGAAACTGTATAAGAAGGGAGGTTGACCTTCATCTACTAATCTGATAATTAACTTTTGGTTAGACTTTGATGCCTAATTATTTACCTGCCTATGTACGGCTAAATATTCGCAGATTACTGGGGGAGAGCGGAAATCAAGATGGGATAATTTGTGTACCGTGTCTTATTGAGAGGTCCTGCGGACACCACCACCTTGGCACGGCTTCAGAGGCCCAGGCAGATCCTCCCCCATCCTGCCCCACACTCCCCCATCTGCACCTCCATCCATCTCTATCCCCCTGTCCCGCACTTCTCTCAGTGGAATCCCCTGTGACACACAGGGAGCAGGGAGGTGGGAATAAAGGAGGGAAAAAAATCAAGTCAAGATTTCACACCTTGAAATCCTCTGTGGAAACACATCAACAATCAGTCAAATTGCAAAGGAAATTGTGACACAACTGTAAAATTGAAACGTCCGATAGTATCTCATATTTTCCTCATACTGCCCTTTTTGCTCATGTTAAAATCCAGTTACAGGCAGTTCAACAGTCATTCATCATCATTTATTTTTCCATTTATGGCATATGTTACTAAACAGAGGTAGGTACATTTGGTTTACTCTCTGACACCAGTATAAACATCAATGTCTCTCGGCAGCAGATTCATTTTGAGCCGAGAAACATTTAAATGCACCATCAATCCTATTTTCCATAAGATGATTGAATGTGTTTCCTTCATACTGCACAACATATTGCTCAAAATTGCTCATATTTACTTGTCATGTTATTAAGTTAGCATGCTGCTGGTCCTCACATCCCAAAGCACTGGAAAAATGGATCCTCTCCTAGGTATAGCATATACTTAATGTTAGATGCTGGCTCTTAGTGATACCAGAGCCCTTTGTCGATTTTGTAGGTGTCGTTTACAGGCACATAATCCATGTGCTTCATTGTTATTAGATCTGAGCTGGTGATAAAAATGTTTGTGTAGGTTTTATTAAAGATCTTTGCGGCTGTCCGCCAAATGTTCCTGTTTTGTCCCTTACCATCAGTGTCTTTTAGACAAGTGTTTGCTTGCTGCTTTATATCATTTTTTTGTCCAGTGTTATTTCCTTGACCTTTTGTGGACCCTGAATTGCAGTAGTTGAAAAATAACTTTTATGTTTTTACATTTATCTCGGTAATGTCTTCAGCTCTGCCTGGACACCTTGTCATTTTTGCTGATGGAGATGTTGCAGAGCTATCATTTTATTCAAATGACCCTCTGGTGTCATATTTACATCCTGTCCAAATACAACACAGAGACAATTCAAAAACACTGATGAAGTGGACCTAGATGCTTGCAACTCATCAGCATTAATGCGTGGAATCTAACATTCGACGAGTCCAGCGGCTGTGTCTGAAAGACTCTCATTTTCAGTCTCACACTCAGGGATTCTCCAGAGAGTCTCCAGTTGACCTAAACAGGTAGAGGCTTGGATAGAGGCTTGGGAGGAAATATGTGTAAAAATCACACAGGAAGAAAATGTAAAGCCCACACAGAAAGGGCCACAAACCTATGATTAACATCAGTTCAAATACAAAAGGCCTGCCTCTCTTGTTTCTTGATGTTGTTTGCTGTATCTCCATTTCTCAACATACAGTAAATATTCACTTCCACTTTTGACTTGTGTCTCCCTACCAGAGTCTGCAGCCTGAGGCTGGAGCCCAGCAGTGCTGTTGCACCTCTGTGCGAGACAAGTTAAAGAATTTTTCACCTTTCCAGCATCCACCTTGCCTGAGAAGAAACAGGCAGTCACCGCAGCGAGAAACTCAAGTAAACAAGAATGCGTCTGGAGGACAAATGTCGTATGAGAGAAGCATCTGATTCTGCCTGGCAGGAGATGTTTGATGTTCGGAGGAGGATCACAGCAGCCCCTGACTTCTAAAGATGGCATTGTTGATTCCCGAGAGTCCTCGCACTGCTCCAGATCAGGAGGCAGATCCTGATGAGGAGGGGTTGGCTGGGGGCGGGGGGTGAATGCGAATGAATACATGTGGCTGTGATGTTGGATTGGGATGCATTTCAGAAAGGCACACCATATGCACTTGTCACTGAGTGGATAATCCCGAGATATGCAGGATCAAGGTTAATCTGTCGTTAAAAATGAAATGGATTCAGAACATATCAAGGCACAATATCTCACGCTCAGCATGTTCCGTGGTTTTGCCGATGCAGCACATTTTGTTGAAGGGTGAAAGTCATGATGACTTACTTGGGAGTCCAGACATAAGGCCCATATGGATATTTTTTTCAGCACAGTATATCCTCTCTCACCTTTCATTTGCAGCTCTTCCCTCGCATGATAGAGTGGACCTTTGTAAGGATCATCTATCATTACATGGGATTACCATTTCTTTGCATGCTGGGATCTTTCAGGATTACAGGGAGATTACTTCATATTTTTAAACCTCCCCGTGCCAGATCTGCCTTTATCTTTTCCATCCGGCAGTTTTTGGTAAGAAGCGGAATCTCCACCATCCTGAATCAGAGATTTCATTTCCACTCTCTCGGTATTAGTAAAAGTTTTGATTTACGCACATCCTTCATCATTTCTGTAATTCCTGCAAACCTGCAGCCACTTTTCAAAGACAAAATGAATATCATGAATCTCAGTTTTGCAATTTTTTTCTAAACCAATTAACCAAACATGTTTATAAATTCCCTTTAGACTCACAAGCTGTCACTTGCTCTGTGTCCCTATGGCTTTGAGGGAGACTCAGTAGCTTGTGCCAGGAAGGAAACAACACATCATTAACAACGCAGCAAGCTTTAATGGCGATATGTGAAGGTCATCTCCTGATGATATTGCCATTATATCATCTTCATATGAGCCAAATGGATGATAAAGAAGATAAACATGAGGCAAGTGAAGCAGGAATAACTAAACTGAGTTAATATACGCGAACTTCCTTGAAACAATAGTTGCTTATACATGATCATATTAATGTCAAGGTTTAAATCTAAAGCTGGCGGTGGGATGTGTTTAGCTCTAATACATTACAAACTGTGAAAGCAAGGTGGAAAGGCTTGTCCGACTCTAAACAAAATGAAAAAAAAAAACCCAAAACAGAGACTTTAACACCTTAAAAGGATAAAGGACATGCTAGGGCAAGCAGCATAAGCTTTATAAGCTTGCCAGCATAAATCGTTTTATCAGGCGCAACATTAGCCCGACCCACTGAAACAGCAATTATGAGAATAATACCTGAGTTGAAAAACATAGCTTTCCTTGTTTTGTTAAGTGCTTCTGTGTGTGTGTGTTTTGCTTTAAAGGACAGGCTAGCTGTTAGGTGATTCTGTCCTCCTCTAATGTTTAAAAAGACATCAGGCTAAAAGCCTCAAAACATGCTTTGTACAAGCTTTGTGCTTGTTTGAAGAAACCAGAAGACAGAGTGATGGTTGTTGAAAACCGGTCTTTTCCACCGCTAATGACAGAAGACGGGGGAGGCAGAAGAATGGGAACAAGAAGATGTGTCAATAATCATTCAAAACCTGTCTCTCTGTTCCTTTTACTGCCATGTTGTATTGTTAAAAGGTTATGTGCTGGAGTGGAGAGACTTCGCAGGTTTCACAGCATGTTTGGTTTTATGGACTGGGGCAATGGCATCAAACCTGGACCTTTGCTGTGACAAAAGAAAAGAATGTTGGTAGACATTCTCACAGTCACAGCACCCCAAGGTTTTCCATGAAGAAGCAGTTTCCTCAAACCACAATTTGTCACAGATCTGTTTATATCCATATTAATGTTCCTTGCTGAGCTCCAGAGGTGTTGGCAGGCATTTTTCAACACTTTGTGTGCAGCCATTTTCCACTGCCTGGAGTCTTAACGGTTGCTAAGCTTGGCTGAACATGCCCTCAGCTGCAAGTGAAAAAAGAGATTGGTATCAATTATCTTATGCAGTATGACTCATTTAAAGCAGAGCCAACAAGCACATTTCCCCAAACTTCGGGGTAAATCTGTGAAATTCCTTTGTCCAGTATGCTATTCACCATCTCCCTTCCCTCTCAGCATCTCTCTCCTGCCTCTGACAGCCTGTCATCCCCCACAGATGTATCTGGTTCCTGGATCCACTGACCTCTACAGTTACAGCCTACCACAGCTGAGAAATGATATGGATGTGACTGGTGAGGTGTGTTCGCCAGCAATGCTACAAAATTGGTGGGTATTGTCGGAATCACTTTTGGGAGTTGACTTGCTATTATCAAACAGCAGCAACTGTTGGTCACCTTGAGGAAAGGTGAATGGAAAAGTTCCAGCAACCGAAATCTCCCTGGCCACCCGACGCGGAGACGACTGGATTTTATGCTTTGTGCTGCCTTTTATTCACACCTTCATAGTTCAGAAGCTTTTCTTTTCCGTCCAACCATTTGCTGGCAAGACAAGGAGGCATCTTGACACCTTATTGCTGGTATGGAGGCTACAGTAAATGTTAAATGTCTCTGGATCAATATTGTAGCCCATAGCTCTGCACTGTACCAGGTCTCTCACACTGCACTCCTCATTAGAGACGTGTCTGACCTATAGGCTTACAACAGCTCGCTGGCAGCAGACCCATACACCCGTAAGTCTGCCTTCCCCACACTCACACATATAGACACACACGCACAAAATCACACACACACCTTATTCAGCTGCTCATCAATCCAGCTGTAAAAGTACAAAAACAGGATCTCCCTAAACAAACTGTAATCAGACACTCTATCATAATGGACAATGTGCGAATTGTTGCATCGTCTCACATTTCTGACAAACTCATATTACAGTCAAAATGGCTTCATTGCTGAACCTTTTAATAACCACCATCCGGCGTGACATAACAAGCCAGAGGAGAGAGTAGTAGCACCATCTGCAGGAGAGACCCCATACAACATCCTGCTGACCATTGTCACTGGAGAAAGATAATGGAATTTCAGAGTATTTACGTCTGAACACACATATGGAATTATAGATGCAAAGTGACATATTTAAGAGATGCCATTGTCTGTCACGAACAATTCAGTATGACCGAGCCGTGTTTCAAAATGGCAACAAATGATTGATGGACGCGTGACTTCTCTTTAATTTGCAGCAAAATCTGTGGTAATTAGAGCCTCTCTTGAATTTTTACTTTGCCTTGAAAACAGCAGCTGATGGATTTCCTGATGGAGCCCAGACACTAATTGTGGAGTAGACACAGGCCCTCTGTCTGAGAGGATCTCGAGCCATCAGCGAGGAGATGGATGTCGGCGACTCCGGAGCTGGCTGGAGGCGTGCTGCATGAACCACAGCCATGCAGATGACAGCTAAAGTGAGGACACACGGGGCTGCAGCTTTTTCAAACAGAAGGAAATAGCTGCTTCTCAGAGCGGCTAAAGTGATGCATGGTAAATACAGGGGGACAGAGTTGTGCAGAGAAGTTGGCTGCACACACTCAGACTGCTTCTCTGTTGTGACAAAATGCATTTTCAATGACAATGGTATGTCGAATCTTTGAAAATAACAGTAGTGATGTTGCCAGGACTATCTAAGTATCATCTTTAATCAGTGTCAGATGTATAATGTATAATGTAGGAGGCGGTACTGAGATGCTATCTCTGGATATCTGTTTAACTTCTAGCCAAGAAAAAAAAACAAAAAAACAGCAGACGTCTGCAGCATCACTGGGTACTAAGCAGGTAAGATAATGGATGGATGGATGGATGACCAGCTGTACGTCACCTCAGCATGCAGGCATGATTTCCCAAGTGTCCTCCAGAGATAATCTTCACCTTTAATCTACGCTTTTCAGATTCCTCTCGATGGTGGCTTTCTGTCAGGGCCGCTGTTGGTCGAGTTGCACTGGGTTTAGTTTAGGTTCCAAATGGGTAAGAAATTGACAGCTGGCTGTGATTCAAATTGGTGAAATTATGCTGTGAGGTGACAGCACTGACCAGCACTGAACATTCATGTCAACCCCAAACATACCTATTTAAATCATCAGGTTGAGGGCCCTCGCTTAAGTAAACCACGATGTTCCACAATAATAGCCACACCAGTGCACCAATCTCTCCGAAATTCATGGGTTATTTTGGGAACTGTACTTTATATGTAACTAAACAGTACATGCCTAATTATTTCAATTTTCATTATTTCATTGGTAAATGACAAAATATCCCCAAACACCAAACAGAAGAGAAATCCGCAGCCGTTTGTTTTGACTCATCCAGGTTCAATCCCATCATGAAACAGTGCACTATTCAGAATGGTCCTGAAGGTCCGGGTCACTTGCATCCATACTGCTTTATCTTCCTGGTAGTTAGGTGTGAAATCCTGCTCATCAGTGTCATGGGAGATAATGAGACCGTGTGAGATCGTATTACCTTCCAGCACCGACAGTTTCATGCAGCAATAATTACTCCCACTGGCGGCCTGCTTATTGACGACGCCTGCCCAAAGTATCACTCTGGGACTAATGGTTTCCCTCCTTCACAAGGCACACAATGGAATGAACCCAGCTTCAATCAACTCTATGTGATGGATTTAATGACAACATCATTTTTCCTCCACTTTATGACAGAGGAGGAGCGACACATGCAGAACAAGATAGGTCTCTGAGGGGATGTGTTTGTGCCAGAGCTGAGATGTAAACAAGTGCGGCGCTTTCATTTGCTGTGATTTCATTGCATTTGATGATAAGTGAATGTGACCGACCAATTGCTGTTAACTTGCAGCGAATGAAATGCATTACTGTGTGCAAGCGTGGGCCCCTCATCAGTTTTTCGGCGACGACGTGATGTCTTTAGGGTCGGGGCGGAGGAAAAAAAATGAGCTCTATTGATTTCAGGGAGGGAAGAAAAAGGGCGGAAAAGCAAGTAGAGGGACTCCAACTAGCCTCAGTTGGATCATGAGTTCAACACACAGTGACAAATGGACGGTGGAATGAGAAAGAACACCCTGAAATCAAATTGAGTATGGATTGTTGTGGCCTGGATTTATAGCTGCGGGGTATCCCAAACCTGGAAGTCATAAATTGATGCAGTTGAAATGGGGCGTCAGCGGGGGATCGCTGCTATGATTCGTTTACTACGGGCGTCACCCACGGACAATACAAATGGCGGGTCATTGTTGTCCCACAACAGGGCTCGTTAATAGAATATACACAGACAGAAGTTAAAGGCCGTGACAAATCTGCCCCTGTGGGCCGCGTGGCTCGGGGAGGCGGGAGGCAGCCACGTCTCTGCGCAGGGCCCGAGCACCACCCAGGGACCGCCACTGTGACACGGCGACAGCCGGCACAGAGCACGCGCACTCTATGACTCTCTATCGGTCTTAGAGGGGAAATTAAGCCACAGACAGTCAGCTGAATTACGGTGGGTCTAATAAAGTTTGGGTAATTACGGCACATACGGCGCACACAGCGCAGAGCTAATGGTTTGTAAAGGATACAACAGAGTGGGCATATCTTTTCATCTCCACGAACTTGTACCGATTGACGGACAGACGCTGCGTACCCAGGTTTCGTGATATTTTCCACACTGTCAGCATTAATAGAGCGACATCGCCAATGAATCGACCCAACTGATAAGTGCCGTGCGCAAAGCGTGGGAAACAAAGCTCCAGTGTTGTCCAAAAGCTGCTCAAAAGGCACCAGCGAGCCACATTGTTCCGCTGACTGGCATGTTCCATCACGGAGGCCAACGTGGGCGCCGCGGTTAAGATCCCACACACGCTGTTCATTACTTAGCGAAGCGCTGAGTGTTCAATAATCTGCGACTGAATGCACAACGAATGCACTGTTTGGATGACATCTACTAAAACCATCTGTTTCAGGAAATTACTGGGCCATTATGAAATAAAATAAAAAAAAATATTATGTGAGCTTTTTAAAGATTGATGCCGTCGCTAAGATTCAATGGGGCTAAGAAGTGTTATTCTTTTACAGGAACTCACCAGCTGTGTCCTTGCACAGCCTTGTAATGTTGTTTCACTTAGAATAACTTTATTATGCTCTCCAAAGCAGCACTTGGTGTTTTTGTTTACTTCCACAGGAAATATGAGCCAATTTTTGTGGATGTCTGAACTTACGAATAACTAAGTTATGGACTGAAAGTTTCCAGCCATAAATCCCATTGATTATGTTCACATCTATTGGTTAATATCCATTGATGTAAGAAGATTCCTGACAGAACCCACAAAGGCTTAAAACAAATCCCTTAACTATGTTAGATATTTGGGAAGTAAATACACAAGAAAGTACAATATTTATGGGTTTCACTCACATGCCAATCTAGTGTCCCAACCCTTCAAACAACACTTTAAAATGACTGACTGTACTCTCTGTTGTCTTTCCTTTTCTTTCTGTCCTGTTTTTTCACTCTTTTGTGTGCTTAACGTGGTATTTTGTCTGCCATATCCTATTGGCTGTTTGATATTTGTATATCTGTTCAAAGTGTTTTGGCATTGTATGTATTATTCATCTTCAATGAAGACTGAAGAAATGTTAGTTGTTTTGTTTCAGAACAATTAATGGACCTAGGCGCTTGCAGAAAACGGTTTATAGCTGTTTAAGACAAAACACCAGTTCAAAATAGTTTAGGCCACAGTTTCATAGCCAGCGACACCTTTCGGAGCTGACACCATCTGAGCCTTTTCCACCTGCTGACAGTCAGACTGTGAGCTGTGTGCACAGCTGTGGGTGGAGCCGGAGAGTTGTCAAGTTTGTGTGATAAATTCACTGCTCGCCCCTCACACCACTGGAAGTTAAGATTTCCAGTGAATATGCTAAAATGCTGGATTAGATTAAACCCTCTTTCACACAGAGGAGGATTAGCCCACTGCAGCTGTGGGTTCTCACATGTTCCCACATCCTGTTTTTATCAAACACTGACAGTGTCCACGGATGAGTCCAACCCTGAACATGCTTGCGTGTGTGTGTGTGTCTGTGTGTGAGTGAGAGAGAGAGAGAGAGAGAGAGAGAGAGAGAGAGAGAGAGAGAGCTCTAAGGTGACGGTTCATGGGGTTATGATGGTTAGTTATTCCTGTGTGTTCATAAAAGATAAGTACACATTTAAAAACAAATAATCCAAATGATCTATGCAGATAGTAACGTGCATCGAACTTTGTAGAAAAGATCATAGAAAATGTAAATATCAAGTTACTCAGATTCAAGTAGCTCTTAAAATGATCAATGGATATCACATTGGTGTCCATTAACAGTGGACGGGTGTTACAAATTGCAACACTGACAAATGAGAACCATTCAAGTGTGTTTTGGAGCAACCAGGAAGTAAAGTGCAACTGAGGAAAATAATGAAAAAGGAATATTTTTTATTGTAACATCATATCTGTTATAACAATACTATGCTATATATATATAGTGTTTATATATATATATATATGTATATTTGTATTTATATTTTTTACATAGGACACAAGCTACTAAGGAATACATACAGTACAGTCAGCAACATAGAAAAATATTAGTAGAGTAGTATTGGCACAGATGAAATAGTATTTACCGTACTTTACATGTTTTACATTCAGTGAAAGAACTGAACAGGTTGAAATAAATACATGGTCCTCACAGTGAAGTCAAACTATTCTTTTACATTCAGTTCTAACACATGAAGGATGTTCTGGCAACGAAGCAGACACTGATATCACGTTTCCTCTCACACACATATTACACCCCCCTCCTCTCACACACACACACACAAACACATACACACAGACACACACACAGACTAAACATGAACAGGACTTTCAGTAAAGGGCAATCAAATACAAAAAAGGTTCAAGTCAGCTAGTTTTGAAGGTTGACAGCACTTGCAAGGATCTATTGGATTCATGGATCACCTCTGAATTCACTTAGTTAATACAGCAGCATTAATGTACAGACATATGAAGTCATAGAAAACAAACAAAAATATCAGCTCTGCTCTACAGACCGGAGTTCAGGGTAAATACGATTCTTCAGACCTGCGGCCATCCACCCCGTAAAACCGTTTCAAACCTCTATTTGTCCTTGGACGGGCCAATCTCAATACTGCAAACACTTCCCCCTGTCGATTCCTGCTGACCCCATTGAGTAAACACGCACAGCCTTAAACGCAAACAAGCTAAACCCCTCATCCATATACAGTATGTTTGTGTGTGTGCGCGTGTGTGCGTGTGCGTGTGTGCTGAGGGGAGGGATGAGGGGGGGGTGAGAAATGATGCATGATGCATGGCAGCTCCTACAGATTGCTTACACAGCTTTGCTTAGTGGCGTTTCCAGAGCGATCCCTGCGCCCTAAAGGAGCCCATTTGATTAGAGTCAATCACGGTGACACTCTGCTTACCGCGCAGCGCGACGCCGACAGCGACGGGACAAACGACAAAAGGAGCGCTCTGCGGCGTCACCCTCTGCACTCCTCGGGGACGACACAACGCTCCTGTCGGACAACCACTCCTCCGCAGCGAGGACGCGACCTTCGGGCACGGACGCGACGGAGCACGGGGGCAAAGGAGCGGTTTCGACTGGGGGTCGGGCCGGCAGAGGTTGGTTCGAGGTTGTCGATAAAGTGCACTTGCCGTCAAACCGGTGCGAACGTTAAATATAGCTCTCTCTGTATGAACATAACTATAGTTCTCTGATGTCAGGATGTAAACGTCGTCTGATGGACAGCACGCTGATGAGGAGGAGTCCTCGGCAGGGCGCCGGAGAACGGCCCCTCTCGTGTCGCACTTGAGCATGACAGAGAAGGAGAGTAAAGAGTAAAATAGATAAATAAATGAACAAATAAATCGATTCAGCGCGTGATCAAAAGATGGCGTCGCATGCGTTCGAGAGCACGGGACGGCGTCTGCTCGCTCGGCTAGCCTGGCGTCGCCACGCATCACACTGGGCCAGGTTTATTAATATAAATAAATAAATAAATAAATAAATACTGCGTGAGGTGGCTGTGGGCCCGACAGCGACACTCTGACTTGAGCCTTTCAAAGGGGGTGGGTTCCAAAGTGCCTCACACAACGTGTGCTCGTGTGGCGCGTTTTAATCTGCAATTTGAAATGGCTCATTGAGGAGGAGAAGGTCATTAGACCACGTTACTGTTCTGCGGAGTCATGGACAATGTGTTTCCTTTTCACATTATGTTTGATTATTAGTATCGGTAAGCTTATTTTTCTGTGGCCCTGTAGCATGATTCGGAGAACCAAATGCAGGGAGTCTTCATGGTGTTGCAGTGGAAATTATAAATATGACTTGCTTGAGAACATACACTTAATCCAAGGAATTTACCATTTGCTGATGCCCGCCCCTGCTTAGTGACTTGAACTGCACACAGCAGCACTGTTCCTACTGGAAAGCTATATTGCTCATAGTAATATACATAGGGTAACGTTTTTTAAATGTGCACTCGTTCACGGGTTTAAACACTGCAATGTAGTGTTTCTCTTTTGTATTGTGTTCAGTCTGCAATCAGAGCTCAGGGTAACAGTACAGTAGTGGCTCTGAACTGATGTTTAAAGCATTCAAAGGGAGTGACAGGTCAAGTAACTCAAACCAAAGAATCACAAGTGCCCCCAGATCATCCACATAGGAACACATATGTTAATAAATGGGAACTGAGAACCTATCCACCTAATGTAGTGCATTCAGGCGTAGCTAACTTGTGTAGCTAGCATTAGCTAGCAAGCTAGACCTTGACTTCATTTGAAATGGAGTCATTCTTCAAACAATTACTATTTTTCCTGCAACAGGTATTACTGCAATTAGACCATGAATGTATGTGCTGTGACTCGCTAGAAAGAGGGGAGGACTCTACAAATGATCAATTCACTCAATGACCCTTTCAATTAGTCTGCGCAAACTATCGATTAATAGTGAAGTGGATATTGTCGTGCTCGCGTTAGCTGTAGCTTTACACTTGCCATTCATGGACAATGAGTAGATAAACAGAAGTGAAAGAGCAGATCCTCCCGATGCTCAGTAGGCTACATGGAGTCACGTTTCTGCCCGGCGTCTTTTCAGAGACACTTTCTGTCCGACAGCAACACACAGTAGATCACATTCAGACGGACTACTTACACTCTGGACTTGGGAGCAGATAACAAAATAAATCATTTAAATGTTACATTAATTTCTGTAGAAAGGAACATCTACACTCTGTACAACAAAATACTTCATGTACAATCAGGGGGATAAATGCTGCGCATCTATTGCCTCAGTTCTACAGACACTTTAAGACTATCATTGGTGCAACCCTCGAAGAAGATGTCAATCACTCAGGCTCCGAACCAACTCTAAAGGGAAGGTAGTTAAATGCTTTTCACCACGATTAGCATCTGTTAGTGTTTTGGCTGAGAGGTTACTCATAAGGCCAACAAAACATCCGCTATCAGTCTTGTGATAGATGTTTTGTTTTGCATGGCTACACATCGAACCCAGACTTCTGAGTTATTGATTGAAACAGTCACAATACACTGATTTTAAACAGCTGCTAATAACCCTAACAAATGGGATGTACAGGCCTTGACTCTTGGATACCAGGGATTATATACACTGAACATATTGTACAGAGTGAATGGAAAGACCTCGGCCTCCTCCGAGGTCGTGCCGCGCCAGCTCCTTCATTTGAAGTAGTTGAGCCCCGCCACTAGGAAGAACTTCTCCAGGAAAAGTTCGGAGTCCAGGACGGCGATGTGGGCGGCGCGGCCGATCAGCGTGTTGGCCGTGTTGGGCAGCGCGTGGAACACGTTCTGGCGAATCAGCCGGCACTCTTTGGCCTCCACCAGTGGCTGCAGCAGGTTGTTGATCATCTCCGTGTACACGGGACCTAATAGCGGGAATGAGGCACGTTCAGATCTTGACGTGATACACCTCGACGCCAGAACGCACCGCCCCAAAAACACACCCTCCATTAAACAATAACCTGTGGTTCATGGATTACACAAGAGGGAACGTGTTAATTAGTTGGTTACTAACAGCATGCTATTACTTTCGGGACGCCATGACTCACTCACTCGTAATCGACCACCGTTATTTACGTTAAGCAGCTCCAGGCACGCGCTGTGACTGGATGCCCCGATGACTCAGACATTAAAAAAAAGACAAATCATATGGATGATTTGCTCTACTTTGTATCGCCATTTAGCCTGTGTGGACGTAAATACGGTCAACCAGACATACCTGTTTTAGTTCACTTTTGCCTACAGTGCATGCATTAAATTGAATTACATTTTTAGAGATGAAAAGTCTTAACGACATGCAGAGCTTGGGTCTGATGCTGAGTGCATTTTACAATTTATGCCTCGGTCCAGATGTTGCACAGTTATTCCACAGTGTGGGCCACATGTGAAGCTAGCTGGCGAGCTAAAAGCGAACTAAGCGAAGCACGGACCGAATGATCGGCACTGAAGTAAGTTGCGTTCACCACTAAACAAATGGACAATTTAGTCGCACGGACTTGAAGTGAAGCGCTATATTTAGCATCTTTCATGTCCCGCTCAAGTTTATCAAAGTTAAGTCAATCATTGCAAACGGTCTGGGAATTGCTTTGTTGCCATTGCAACACATAATTATGTCGGCATCCATACTGTAGCCGTCATATAGCCTGTAATAAGGTGTCTGTTGAAAAAACAACATGTCTCCATCTAACACAGCAGGTCAGCATTACGTAAAGTGTCACAGCCGTGCCTCCTGAATATTGTCTTCATATTATCTTATTGCCATGGAAATACTTTTTCTTTGACTTATGTCACTTACACCACTTCAAATTTCACAGCTTTTAAATGATACGGGAAAATGTAAAAGACATGTTTCATGCACAATTGACGTAATTTGCAAAGTGAGGTAATTAGTCAGGAAATGAGTTCAATTTCAAAGGTTTAACTGACAGTGTCCATTATGTCCATGACAATACAAGAGCGGTGCATGACTATGTCCTACTGGGATAATAGTCACTGTAACCCGCACACTGGAACAAATCAGCAGCGGCAAACCTGCGGGCCCGGCCTGGGCGGCCCCAGCCAAATCTAATAAGGCCGGTGAACACTGGAGCATATGTGACAAAGGGACAGAAGGGAGAGGAAAGGAGAATCCACAGCAGCCACAATATGAGCACATCTGACCTGTGGTCCTGTCCTTGAGAGCAGTTTTGCACATCTCTATTCTGGCGGAGTGGAAAGGAACGTAGCGGTCCTGCGGAGATGCCACCAACACCACATTCTTGAAAAACTGAAGCCCTACAAAGGAAAAAAAAGCAAACAGGTAATTGTGTAAGCGAGTCCGAGTGTGTGTGTGTGTGTGTGTGAAGGATAAAGGTGGAAAGGATGTTCGATAGAACAAGGTAGTGAATGGGTTGTAAAATGCAAAGCACAATCACAGAATACAATGACAGGCTTTGTAAGATAAAACTGTATTCTTTTTTTTGGTTGTGTTTTGTTTTGCTTTTTTTCCTTTTCCGTCAAGTCTCCTGTCAATGTGCTTTTAGGGGAGCGCGCTGGTGGGTTCCCAGTGACAGGGTTTGGATCATTTTGTCAGCCTGCCACAGTGCTGGAGGGGTAAAGGAGCGTTTCCAGGCTTATCTTCCTCAAGCCTGTGTGACAAACGGCTGCTTTGTTCCACTCACACAGTGGGGAGGCCTCTCACGGGCCTTTTCTCAGCTCCCTGGCAGCAGTCGGCGCGTTAGCGAGCTGACGCACGCAGAAATTTGACAAGACGACAACATTCCCATGCATATTTGAACAGACTGCCTTTCAAGTCGTTTAAAGGGGGAGCCGGTCGATGCTCCGTCTCCGTCTCGGATGTGCGCGTGCGCGCGCCCCAGCCTGGTCTCTACCTGGTTTCTGGCTCAGAAGGTAGAGGAAGGTTTTCCGCGGATCGACGTGGTCCCTGAAGGTGAGCTGCAGCAGGGACCCCGACTTCTTCAGCTTCTGCATCAGCCACAGGCCTGGGCGACACACACACACACACGGACGACATTCTTAGGGGAGAGGCTTGGGACTTGGACTTGGACGCACAGATGGTGCGGCGCGTGCGGCCTCACCCGTGCTGACCAGCGCGCTGTTGTTGTACAGCGTCCCCAGGTGCGGGCCCGACAGCGAGAGGAAGGTGTGCAGCTTGGGCAGGTAGCAGCGGAAGCGAGGCCTCGTCAGCACGGAGCGGATGATGATGTTCCCCAGGGAGTGGCCGATGAAGCTGTCGGCCCAGGACAAACAACAGCCTCTCAGAGGGACGAACCGGAGGAGGGGGACTCCTCCCGCGCTCGCTGGCCCGCAGGGCGACCCATTGCAGAGCACGCCACGCGAGGGGGAGCCGGCTCCGCCCGGCGACAATTCGGGGGGTTTCAGCCTCGGCATTGTTAAATCACAGGGAATTCATTACCTCGTTAAGCGTTTACGCGTCCTCAAAGGCAATGACGGCTTAATGATACCGGCACAAAATACAAATTAATACCATCTCCACGGCAGTGGGAAACATTAGATTCGCGGAGCTCAAGTCTGTCACTCGGTATAATTACCGCACTGTTACAACTCTACCCAAATCCCTCATCGCCTCGTCCTCCTCCTCCTCTCAACTGTCGCCCACCAAACTAAATATAGAAGGAATCCGGGAAGGACCAGATGCTGTCGTGGCAGTCCATTGCTTTTGTCTTTGATATGTACTCTCCGGAGAATACACCGCAATAAAGAAAGTTCACTAAGTTGGACAGGAACTCTTAAGGAAAAACAAATTGGCAAACTGAGGGCAATTAAGCAGCAAGATGAATGGCTTAATTTGATCTGAGCTGTGCGTAAAACTGCCGCGTAAAAGAGCCGGAGTCGGTTAATTCAAGGTCAGAAACTCATTGGCATTTCGTGACAAGAGCTTATCATCCATTTTCTACCACTTATGCTCAGGTCTCAATATTATCACGGGCCCGTGGCGTGCTCCTCCAGTAAAGGCTCAGTCTCTGCTGCCATCTACTGACCAAAGAAGATGCTGCTGAATGATGGAGGTGACGTTTGCTCCTGCTACGACTTTACCTCAGATAACCGATCGAAACCACTCAAAATAAGAGCCGCGCATGGGAGCGAGTCTGACCTTATCCTGCCGATGGTGAGGTTGTACAGCTGGATATGCTGGATGATCTCGTCCAGCAATCTGTCCGTCATGGTGTCGAAATCTGCAAACGTGTCGGTCTGCGGGGGGGGGGAAGCACAGCAGTCAGCGCTCTGCAAAGTGCCCTGAAGCACGCCCAGGAAGCGTGCCTGTTATCAATCTGATCCCGTCCCTGTCGCCTACCTGGTTCCTTTCAGACATGAGGAAGTCCAGCCTGGATCCTGGCAGCCCTAGCTCGATGAAAGTCTTCACCAGCCGGAGATCTGCACTGTTTCCTGGAAGCAGAGAGGAAATGAAGCGCTCACTATCTGGCTCAGCTTTTATAAAGACTGCACGGTCATCTTTGTTTTAGGGAATTATCGTTCTACGTTGTGCAGAATTAATTTTGTGGCACGTACTGTCAGAGATTATGTAGCATTTCTGCCGCTAATGAGAGACAAATCTCAAAATCCTTCATAGCGAGACTTATATTTATCAGTGATAATCCATCCGTCTGCAGACCCACCATCAAGTCCATGAACGCACACCACAAGGTGTATGCCGTCCTCAAACTCCTCGTCGTCTTCCTCGGGGGGGAAGTAGGGCAGGTCTGAAGCCAGGAGAGGGAGATCGCTGTACAAGCTGGCCTGAAAGCTCAACTCTTTGAACAGCTCCTCTTTGGCTTTGTAGAAACTGGAGAAAAGACATTTGTGGGGGCGGGGAGGGAGAAAAATGTGTTTACAATAAATTGGAAAATAATGTTTCAGTGACGTGTAAAGACAAGAAAATACACATTCTTAACTACACACATAGATTAAATGAAGTTAAAAGAGTGATATGAAAAAGATGGTGCTACTGTATAACATATAAGGCACATCTCTTCAGAGGTGAACCATAGCCACCTCTCATAGTGCTCTCCTCCTGGTTCCGAGTATACAACAACAGGAAGGGTGCCTTGTATTTACTGTTTTATTAATTACAGCTCACGGTGGCTGACTTGCAAACAAACCAAAACTTAAGAGTCCCGGAAGCTTCTCTAAGTTTTATTGCACTGTCATCCTGCCAGGCTGCAGAATTTAGCGGCGGAGAAGTCAAAACAAATCCGATTTCGCCTCTTGTACCTTCAGCTAATCGTGATGGATTTGTCTGCTCTCTTTGATGTGATTTAATACACTCAGGAGGCATCTCACCTCGTCTTGACTTCCTCGCTTTGAATTTGCCCTCGATTCATTCTGTTATGCGAGGCTTTCCAAGCATGAGTAACTGCCAGCTACAGCACCAGATGTCAACACCCATCTCCACATACCCATGAACCCCGTGTTTTGGCCTTGTTCCCCGTTGCTGGTGTGGATTATAATCTCACTGCTACAAAATGCTCCCTGGAAGAGCTCCTGCGTTCTCCGCAACACTTTCTCCCGACTCCCAAATCACAATGGCATTCCTCTGACCTGCCTGTGCGTAATTAAGTAGCACTTCTGCACACAAATAAATGCAGCTTCGATGATCAACTGAGACTGGGTAAGATAAGAGCAATGGGCATTACACACTTGCAACAACAGCATATTAAAATAGTAACTGAGGTAACGTTTACCCTGTTCAAAGCACTGCTGCAGGCACTATCAGCCAGTATCAGCACTTAGACAGACATTTGAGGGACGCTTGCTTATTTTGCTTGTTTAGCAAGCTGATGTGTCCATGTTTGTAGATAAAGGAGACATTTGCCTGAAAGATAATATGGCTTCCAGTCTGAGGCTCTTTTAGTGCTGTGAAGCTATTAGTCAGTGCTGTTATCGTCGGTATAGATAAGTGCGGCATTCAAATAACCTGGTGATGTATATTTCTTTGGCTTGTAAAAGCATGTACTTAATACTCAGACTCGGCCTCAACCAGACTTACTTTAGCATGCGTTCATTGGTCTCATCATCCACGTTCAGGCCGTTGAGGGAAGACGAGGAGATGATACCGAAGGAGCCCAGAGGCTGATGGGTGATGGGAGAGGTAGCCTGGCGAGCAGACATCCCGCTGACGGATGGAGAGTCCCTCAGAACAGAGGAGAACGGTAGGCAGGTCGGGGCACAAGACACAGACATATTCACCACCTCCACCATCTTCTTATTCACAAAGGCCAGCCCTGAGTTGGGGATCTTGGAGGGCTTGGTCTGGCAGTCTAAAGGCTCTTTCTCGCTGGCCGATATCCCATTGAGGTCAACAGACAGCGTGACATCGTTGGCTATCAACCCTGTAAGGTCACTGGGCCTCTGCGTGGTGGTGTTGAGGGGCAGCTCATTGGAGTGTTGCAGCCCCGAGGGCTCTGGAGGTGTCTGGGAGGGAACCAGACACGCCCGGACCCCCACAGCCAGCGGTTCAGTCTGATGGAAACTTTGGCACTCTTCTCCAGCATTAATACCTCCCTGATCTGCTGCACCTTTATACACACATGGTTTGTTTCCACAGCTGCAGGGCACCGCTTCCATTTCAACGAGATGCACATCCTCCACTGAGGCGCTAGCTCCACTGATGTGTGTTTGATGGTTCGTATTCTCCCCCTGGCTGTCAATAACAGCGTTTTCCTTCACATGAGGGCTTCCCACAGACTCTTGTAAAAGCAAGACGTCAGACACACCTCTTAACGCCGACTTGGCTCTGTTTGCCTCTGACAGGCACTGTGAAGGGGATGACTTTTGAGAGTCCTTGTCCTTGGCAATCTGACCGTGATTGTTTGTTAAACTCGGGTCTGATAGAGAGGATTCAGACTGCTCCAAATCCAGGTTGCTGTTCAAGGAAGAGCAGTTGATCTTAAATGGATCCTCTAAGCTCTTAGTGTCCGTCTCTTGATTGAGCAGCACGTGGTCCTCCTCGGTGTCCTCAGGGCTACTTATCTGTGGAGCAGACACTGACTTGGTCAATTTGCTTTGCTGCCTCTGCTGCTGGTCTTCCTCATAGGGCAGGGAGCTAATGGAGGTGAGTGAGGCCTGTATGCCCGCACTTGGGATGCTGCCGTTGCTCTCCATCTGCAGGCCTTCCAGAGAGCTTCGGTGGGCTGGGCGGCGACACACCATTTGCTGTGGGATCTCCCGCTCGCTGGAGAAGTCCAGAGGAGGCCGCGCTCGCAGTGCAGCCTCCAGGGGCCAGGCCACCGAGCTGGGCTCGCTCTCGATACCTGAGTCAGAAATAACTGAGGATGAGCGCTTCATGATCTTGGATCCGACCAGACCTCCACGGTGGCTCATCTCTTTTCTGAGATCACCTGGAAAGGGAGGCATAACTGGGTGGGCATAGGCAGTGGGTAGGCTGATGAGAGGGATGTCCTCGCTCTCATCGTCCAAGGAGTGATTTAATGGCATGGCGATGTCAGACTCCTCTTCATTGTTTTCACTTTCTCCCGCAGTGCTGTTGTTTAGAACGTCACTGAGCTGGATGGTGTTGGAGTTCCCGCTGTTGTTGGGGACAATGAGGGGATTGTGGTCGGGAGAGATAACCTGGCCTGCTACTCTACATGGACCCACATCACAAGGCTTGTCTGCTACGAACGTCAAGTCACGGTTCTCTTCAACAGCGATCCGTTTTTCCTTTGGCTCTTTCAAGTCGAATGCCTCCGCTAGAAAAGGCCCAGCCCTGTCTTCAGCAGGACTGAGGTTCTGGTTACTTCCGATGTCGGTGCTGGCTTTACTTTGTTCTGCTATGAGCGAGACATAGGTGGGCAGGTCCATGCAGTCATCACTTTCCAAGAGATCCTGGGGTATTGCTGGTGGTCTGGCTCTCTGGCTGCTTTCAAAAATGCCATTAGCAGGAGTGATGGCAGGTTCTGAGTGGACCTGCCCATCAGTTGTTGGCACATGTGCTACCCACTCTGGAAAAACAAGAATAGAACACTGTTAAGGTACAATTTCTAGATAGTCTCATCTAGAATCTGGGATAATCTTATTATCTCCCAGTTCAAAGCTGAACAGATAATAGGTTTTTCAAACTGAGATATTGTTTTGTTTACTAGCTAACTATCTAGCTAGCTAGCTAGCTAGCTAGCTAACCAGAAGTGAATTTCTGCTAGCTAGCTAGCCAGTTCTCTAGGTATCAAATACAAAACTCAATTTAAAAACTGATTGCTTATAGCAGCAGTTAGTGGAATGTGCAAAACAGATCATTTGGACATTTATAGTTATTTGCCAGTGCTAAGTTTGTGCATAACATTTGTTGTTTTGTACATGTGTTGTCTTTACTGGGGAGAGACACTAGCAGACACACTGATACTGTTGTATCCAAAACATGGATGGAGAAATGGAGCGGTGGATGTACATGCACTGCCCCCTTCTGGCACAGAACATCTCTACCTGGCGGTGATGTTATTTGCAAGCCACTGAGGGAATTAGCAGTTAGTTTGCTGTAGACAGTCAGGAGTAGTGTTTTAGCTGAGAAACAGGCTGAGCTAATAAAGAGAGGACCTTCATGCCCTTCTGCAGAAAGAAAACATGAAATAATTGATTCAGGCAGCCTGAGTGAACCGTTTTTTGTGCTTTCTCCAGCCATTTGTAATACCTGTTTGAGGAGACTCCACATATCTGTCCTCAAAGATGATAGGCAGGCTGTTCCAGTCTCCGTCAATGTCCAGGCACTCAACAGGTAAAGGAGGCATCTTTGTCAGGTAGTCCGAGCTCCGCACCTCTGCAGCTATCTGGCCGTGTCTGTTAATTCTGAATGAGCACAAAGAGATCAGAGACACTGCAACGCTCCTCAGTCGCAGAATTCTCTCTTTTTTCTGAGAAGCCTGTCACTTACAATTCCTCTTGAAAAGTCAGAGATATCTCTTTGGGGTGTTCGGTGAAAAAGTACGCTTCTGAGAACCTCCTGACCTGATGGTTTCATAAAAAAAAGACAACTGTTTAATGGTGAATATCACTGCAACAGAAAAGATGGCTTGTTCTCAAAGTTTTCACTTTCTTTAGCTCTTGTTGGAAACCAAACCTCCAGGAACACTGTGTCTGGTGCATTTTCACCCACAGTATTTACAGAGTGTTAATTGAAATCCTACTCCACTCGTGGGTGGAGGCATGACAGTATACCCTTTGGGTAATCTAATACCAAAGCAAACATGTTCATTATTTTCAGACATCTGAGACAAAACAGCAGCTCATAAGAGAGCCTTGGGAGCTACTCCACTGTGCAGCACAAATTCATATTAAACAGCCCAGTCATTAGATCGAAATGACATTGGAAATTATATTATCTTACTCCGCTGAGCTTGAGATATTGAGGTCTAGAATTGCATCTTAATGCTTAGCTTATCCTCTCTGTTCACAGATCACCTTAACTATCTGAAATTTGGTCCATAATTGTGAACAAAATTCATGCCTTTTACTGTCCTGATACAGAGGTTTCTCCCTGCTTACACGCTTTCAAATCTTATATCCTACTTCTGTGTAACATGTATTGTATGCCCAGAAAGAAAATTTCAGTGTGAACAGGAAACAGCAGTTTACCGAGCAGAACTGTTATTGTTTGCAAAATCATTTTGTTCTGTAATAGCTCTGCAGTTCTGCACACAGAATGGTTGCACAAATCATCTGTATTGCACTCTTATGCGGGGACCATCTGGAAAATAGCAGAGAGAACACACAGAAAATGTCGACGACTGTATCAGCATGGCTTTGATGCAGTGCGGGTCTCACCCTGAGCGTGTGGTGCTCCTGGGCAAGGTATGAGAGGATGTGGGGGTTGAGCACAGCAGCCTCCAGGAAGCGGCTCCACAGATCAGCCAGCTGGGAACAGAGCTGGCTCACGTCCCTGCTGATCTGCTCTGCCACCTTCTCATGGCCGTCCTGCAGCTAGGGGAGGGGGAGGGGAGAGGATGTTCTGATCTGAGCACAAAACTGAGCAGGAAATCTCTCTCGTGAAGCAAAATAATAGGCACCTGGTAACAATGTGGGTGTAGCAACATTATTAGCAAAAATGTCACAAATGCTACTCTCTTTTGGATGCAGCTTTGTTGTATTTACCTGCAGTTCTATTGTGAGCTGATTTAAAGTTTCTTCTACCGGTGGCAACTCTGTGGAAAGAAGGAGATTTGAATTCAATACTATGCAACTCTTCCAACTGCTTGGACATGGTGATAATGAGAGTAAGTAGACATGCCCATAAGAAAAACAACACATTTCATAATAGATTTCATATATGCACAGGGTTGCATTGGGTTCTTAAATGTTTACTGTACTGGTATTTGTCTACACACCTTAGGCAGTTCCTTAGCTCTTTGACAGCAGCTAGTCTACAAGCCATTTCAAACTGGTGGCTGGCAGACAAAGTCCAGAATGTCAGATATGGCTTTTGTTTGTTTTCATTCTGGAGGCACTACTGTGTTTCCGAGCAGTCAAGACTGTGAAGTACATTTTCCAGTCTAGTTATTCACTAGCCGATTACAGTATATGAATGGACACTGTGTGAATGTATGCTGATTCATACAAAATAAACACATACTGAGCTATTACAATGTACAATCGTTTGCTGAATTTTTGTTGCTAAAAAAACTTGATTGCACAAAAATACATACAACAATTAAAATGGGATCCACCTCCGTAAGTATTCAGAGTAAATCTGCTTACACATTTTTGAATTAATAGTAATAACTCACATTATTCTTTGATTATTTTACTTGTGTAAACCAACACTGCTACTGACCATTCAGACATCATCTTAATGGAAAAGTGAATGCACAAACATATTCTAAACAGACAAGAGGCCTGTTTTTTGCAGAGCTGTGCCGAGGCTGACCTGAGTCCAGCGGGGTCTGCTGCAGCTGTGGGATCTCCTTCATCAGTGCGGTGTAGTAGTTGTGCAGGCCTCTGTGTGCGACCGACAGGAGGCGACAGAGCCTCCGGTGCCACGTATGTGCTCTCTGCAGGCAGTTTTCACTGGGCACATAAAAGCTTCCCTACAGAGACGGAGACACAGGAAATGTCAGCTGCTATGTAGGTCAGTAGTCTCCTCTCAGGAAATGGCCTGCCTAAACAACGCACATGGACTTGAACTTTATAGTCTGCACTGCAACAGTTGTATAGGCTTGCCGCCGACCTTGTGTTGAAAGAGGAACAGATAATTCCTTGGAAGATAAAACGAGACGTTAGACACAAATGGCCCCTAAACACAGCTTGTTGTGAGCCATAAAGGCAGATCAGTACCTGTTAGCTGCTTAGGGAGGATGTAACACATCCCTGTTATGACCTTTTAAAGTTCAAAAGTATGAGAAGCTGACCCAGAATCCGAGGCACCTATTCTCTGGGTAACGAGGAGAGAGCCGCGGACTAGAGAAAAGACACTGCTGCGTACGTGCAAAGCCAAAATCAGCCTGCAACACATCAAACAACGCCAAACGTGTTTTAAAGCTGAAGGGGCTGGAAGGGGGAGGAGAGACGTTTCAGGAAAACAAGAGAAAAATCACACCTGTAGCTCTGGCACAATCCCTGCAGCCTCTGACTGCAATATGGGCCGTGCATCCAGTAGATGGCTCTCTAACAAAGTGATAGAGATATCATTTGTGTTTCGCCAGTGCAGTGCACTGCGTGTAGCGACAAACGCCCCTGACGAAGCATCTGCAGTCCACAGAAGCCCCAGCGCCGCAGTCCCGCGTCTCGTTCATCTTCGCAGGGAGGCTGATGACCCCCCCACGCTACACCGCCGCTGTACGCATCGGCAGTCCCAATAATGTGAGGACGGTCAGCACCCAGTCTAGTGCGCAGCCACTTCTTCCCATGGCTGGGATGTTTTGGTCGCGCCGGTGGGGCTGTGAGCTTTGAAGGGCATGTGATGCCTGAGTATCAGGGGATGTACTGTAATTTGCCTGGAGCAAAGGCAGCTCTCCGGCCCTATCATCATACCCGCGTGCGCTCTGTAATTGCGGCCGCAGTTTACCTGAACCAGGAAGGAACATCTGTATGTTTACTTTCATAATTCTTTTTTACCTTTATAGAGGCCTGCCCGGATCGGTCCGCGGTGAAGGGCAGGGGGGAAAAATAGCTATTTTTCAGTGAGGAAACCGTTCATTATCCTAACATCGTGCAGTCCCTCAAAGCTGACAATGCCTGGGAGACGTTACACGTCACCTGACGCGGGAATCTCTGCTTTTGTTTGCTGCCGTCTGAGACTATTTTTTGAAATTGACCACTGCGGTGAGAAGCGGTATCTAGGCCTCAAAACACTCCAGTTGTAAAAAGACATCTGGTACTTGCAAAGAGGGTGTATTTGACATGATTTTTTTTTTTGTTTTTGGGCAACACGAAAAAAGGTTCCCACGTATCTCCTCTCTGACAACATAATTCCCCTCTCTTGTCTGCCACAAGGAGAACTTTTTCCCCCTCTCCTTTCCTTTGAGATGCAGCGGCTGATACCAGTGGAAATCCACAACATGTGATTTTTTTTCTTTCGGAACCAACAACACAGCACTCAGAGGAAATGCTGCGGTGTTAAAGGGGAAAGTGCTGAAAACTCTGCGTAGCCCCAGGTAAAAGGATCTAAATAAATAAAGGTGATGGAGGAGGCGGCCCTCTGTGCAGATTTCACCTGCAGCTATGTGGTACGTGGCGCTCGTGAGCAGAACTCATTACCGCGATCAAAGGAAGCCCCCCCCCCCGCTCGGCTAAACGCACAGGTTATTAAAGCGCCCAGCCAGGGGTGGGAGTAAAAACCATGGGAGGGAGGGGAGGGGAGGGGAGGGGGGTGCTGGAGGGCTCATTACTGGTGCATTTACAGTGTAGACTGTGACGTCCATGCGGACCTGAGGAAGGGAAACATGGAACTAATAGTCTTCTAGCGAGTTGGATTAATTAGCTAACGAGAGAGAACTATGCAGGATGATTTTGATGAAAGATGATAGCAGTTTCAAAACTCATTTACTTCGCCTATCATTTATGTACTTCTAAAAAGGAGACCACAGGCTACTTATTACCTCTTTGTAGATTTGGAACATCTGCTGTGAAGGGGTGGCAAAATCATTTGTATGACATTGTGTCAGTAAGCATTCACACATAATACTGATGCTGCAGTAAATGTACAGCAACACACTTACTGTTGTCTTATCGTGCTAACAGTATTAGGGCTGTTTTGCAACTTTGAATGTCAATGAATCGCCTCCATTTCATTTGTGTTGTGCATGTGTACATAATAATTTATCAACATGATGGAACTATTGCTTCAACAGGCTCAACAACCGAAACGGTTCTCTTAACTCAAGAGGCACTTAGCTTGATATTGCGTTTACACTTGGGTTACAGTTCATATGTGTAGAATGGTTTGCACAAACGTGGGAGACAAAACCTGATTCTGAGATTTTTCTCTCTGTTCATGAGAATTTGTTAAGCAGAAATTGGCAAAAGATGAAACTGCACATGAATTCACAACAAGGATAAGGTTTCCCTCTTAAACATAAACACTGCTCTGATAACAGTATAACAGCATGTCAAGAGTGATTCAAAGTAAACAGAAGAATAAAGAGTAAGTGAGTGAAATATGAACAATGACTATGAATAATTACGTTACTCAGCTGTCACTTCTGTCATCGTGCGGCTTGTCTCGGCCGTAGATGAGTACAGAGGCATGTGGAAGAGGTGACAAGACTACACCATCATTTCCACTGAGAGCTACTATCACTTCCAGATGCTAAGCCTGGAGCCTGCAAGCCTGGGCAGGTGGGTTAATCAGATATTATGAAAAGCCACGGTGCAGCACAGTAATAATCTCCGAGTTGGGCCCTGGTCTTTAAGCCTTAAGACTCCATGGAGCCCCAACAAACGACCGATTCTGAGGGACGGGCTCACGGGCTCACCAGCAGTATCCAAATTGGAAGGGCTGTGTGCTCAGCTCTCGGGCTAAATCCTGTTGCTTGTGGATGACATGCCAAAACAAATCACGACTAAATCCATCAGCCTCTGTCCCCTAAACCGTGATCACGTTGACGTCATCGCTTGGCATTTATCGGCTTGCGTGCAGAAAAAAAGGGAACGAGCGGCTCGGAAACGGGGACAACGGCCGGCCCGTGTCGAGCCGCGCTCAGCTTTGTGCGACAAAATGGGCTTTCACCGCCCGCGACTTTCTGCTGGAGCGCGGGTGGACCGCTAAAGGTTAACATACCTCAGAGATGACAGGCTTGCAGTAGCCAGCTCCGAACACCAGGTTCTCCACAGACATGGCAGACGGGTCGCTGGCGCTCTCCGGTGAGCCCTTCCCCAGCCAGGAGCCCTTCCCTGTGCGTGCGAAGCTGCAGAGAGAGCAGAGTGGACACATGCGGAGACCATGTCAGGGCCATGAGCGCGCACATGTGCGACGGAGGGCTGATGAGCTGAGGCACCAGAGCTACTCTACAGTATGTGACTGTTTAGAAACCTATGGACTCGAGCAGCAGCAGCAGACGCTATCTTATTTGTGACTGCCAAAACACATAAAGCAGACTGTCTCCCTTGCCAGTACCGGTGCTGTTTTCGATATAATGGATGTGATTGTGAGCGACTTTCTTTTGCTTGAAAGTACAAATTCATCTACAAAGACGAATTCCCTATTCGCTAAAGCCCCGTGCGACAGTTTTCCAATCATGTCGAGCAGGCACAGCGGCCCTGCAAAGCCTTGGATTTGTCAGCATGCCAAAGCCGTGTGCATGGAGCCCCAGTTAGAGCATTACTCTGCCTTTAAAGTGGTCTCTTTTATTGTCCATCCCCCAACATACAGTACTAAAACTAATGCTTAGCCAGTCCATTAAACGGTGACCTTACCGCTTCTAAAATATGCTGCCTAACATTGTCAGCTACCTTGATCACTATTAACTCAATGCTAGCGAGCTGAGTATTACATCTCCAGACCAAAGAGCTCATTGCTGTACTATACCCCTGGCATGGAACCAAGGCTAGGCCCCGCATTACTAGTGAAGAATCAAAGGGGATTATATAAGAAAGAAACAACAACGTGACATAGCAGCAATGACACCGCTACCAGGATGCACCAGCCGTGCTGTTTCTTTATGTCTATGTCGGTCCATGAAAATCAGAAATGTTCACAGAATTCGAGGTCCGTTGAAAGCTTTCCAAAAACCTAAAAAAAGAAAAAGAGAACTACCTGATTAGCGGCTGATGTAAGGCAACCAGTGACGCGTGTATGGAGACAGAAATGACGGACAGGTGGAAGTAGTCGAACATGACGGGGACATGGTGGTGGAGGCCTCTCCGTGGGTGGAAGTGCAGGCTGAGCGTCCGACTGCTTATCAACGGGACCGTCACTATTTCTGCCAGCCTGGGGAACGGGAGAGGACAGCTACGGTTAGTACACTCGCACAAAGACCGTCCGTGCGCTTCTCGAAGGTAGCCTGACATGGTAGCTTAACATGACACGCAGCGAAGGCTTTCAAGATGAGATTGCATCCAGACAACTGTCATTAAGACATTTCTTAACGTTTCAACCCTTGCTGGCATGTTCAATGGGGAGCTCATGGTGCGTATATTCTACAGACAGCCAGACGAGAGGAAAAGCGGCTATACTGTGCCACGCTTTGACCTAAAGAAAACAGCTCTATAATTCAGTCCTGTGTGGCGTTGACAAGTACTATAATCACACAGGTATGAGAGAAACGGTGAAATGACTCTCTGAACACACAAACGCAGCACAAACCATCCCACTAATACACAGCTGTGGGTCAATAACAAGAAGTGCGCCCTGGCAAAAAATTGCACGTCTTCGCTACGTCTGCCAGTGTGAACCACCCCGTTCTTTCCTCGATTTGTCAAAGCAAAGGAATCACAGCAATCATGTGTTGTCAGCACAAGGTGTTGTGATCGGGCGCTTGAAGAGATGGCAATGAGCCAATGGACATAATAGCCTTCATTCACGCCTAGTTTGCATTCTCACTCTCGCATAAAAGCCGCACAAGGGGGGGAAGTCTAGCATGCTCTCTCTCACATACACACACACACACACACACGCCATTGTGTTTTGCTGCCTTCTAGAGACATTACACACATGGTTAGTCGCTCGTTTCCCCGAGACGAGCCCTAACCTCAACCTCGCTGACAACACTGCCCGCACATGTCACGACTGTGATCCTGTAAGACGTAAAAAAAAAGAAAAGAAAAAGGACTTAAGAAACCTACTGTTGCTCGTTGTCCGTGAAATGCAGATCCAGCTTCAGCTGGAAGTCCACCTCGCTCAAGGCCTCCTCTACCTGCAACACATTGGTACAGCAGTCAGTTCATTCTCCCTGCTGAGGAGACAGGGGACAGCAGAGTCAGCACGTTCACTCCAAAACGCATCCACAGACTGAGCCGGATATATAGTATATCGCTGACATTTAGTGACCCCTGTTTACAAGCATACGCTTTGTGTATTCACTGTATCTCCAGTTTATTTCCCCTTTAATCCTTTCTGTCAAAGATGGGGGGGAAAAAACACAAGTCCGCAAGGGTAAAAGCAACCAGCCATAACCGGCCAGGATCTGTTGGAAATCTGTAGCACAGCGTGTCTGAATCCTGCTATTTGGCATCGGTCCCAAGGTGACCAGCCTCGTTTGCAATGCTGATTGAGTCACTTCAAAGTTCTGTTCATGTTCTCTGTGCGGTCGACAAAACGCTTCCCTCAATTTGTTTCAACGTGACGCAGGCTCTCGCCAGGCCTGAATTTCTCATCTCATGTTCAAAGTGTCATCAACGTGCTGAAATAAAAAGCATATTTAAATTCGAGAAACAAAGTGTGTGTGTGTGTGTGTGTGTGTGTTTTGGTGTGTGTGTGCTGGGAGGAGGGGGTTGGGGCATAGAGCAAACTACAAAGGCGGTGCCACGAATGGGGCCTTTTGAAGATTAAGGTGGTGTGCTGCTAATTATAATACATTTTAGACACCTATGTTTCATGCGTTTGTCCCCAACTTACAGACGTTTACCAAGCAAATCTTTACTTTTCAGTCCGGCATCGATGCTCTGATTGATTAGGCATGCATATGGCTGCACACAGGGGAAATGAGGGGCTATTTTTGCCTCTGCTATCTGAAGCTGTGAGCAGCAGATAACCTCCGGAAGGTTAATGAGTGGGGAGCCTTCGGGAGAGCTTACAGCTGAAATCTGATATGCCGTGAAGCTCCTCTGTCTCCACACCTCGACATGGACGTCTAAATTTAATGAAATCTTCTAAAATTAGGACTCAAGCAGAGTCAGGTGAGGCATCTAGCCATCTAGATCAGTGGTTCTCAATTGGGGGTACGAGAATCCCTTAGGGCACTCGAGGGTACTACAGTAGATACTTCAAATATATTTGATAATAGCATCAATTCCAGTCCATCATCAATATCATAACGATTAACGTTTTGACAAAATATAAGTGTTCATAAGATTCATTTTCTACATTCTCTAAACTATTCAGGGTAATTATCTCAAAACAACAACAATTGTGGTTGTTATATTTTCAATTTCCTATTCCATTTTGGAATGTTATTCATCTATTTCCAAACAGTTTAGTCCAAAGACTTCAAGATTTTCCAATTAGCTTTGCAGTTAAAAGTTTAATAAATCATCAAGCTTCAATAAATCATCAAGTGGCTCTCAAGCCTCTGCTGATCTAGAGCACGGCGTGGCCGGCCGGCGGCTGTGGCGCAGGCTACTGTCAGTGTGTGAGCCGCAGTCATCATATGGACGATTAGCTTTGTGCGGGGCCGTCTCCAGACCCCCACGCCCCGACCCCGGGCCTGTCTCATTGCTGTCACCGCTGATCAATGTGAGCTCCAGCGGCTCCCGACAACAAAAACAGACAGAGTGGATTTCCAGGGTCGCGCCCACGGTGAAACCGTAAAGGACAGTACATCAATATCTGTCTGGCAGGTTTACCCGCCAGGTCATTTCGTCAGAACATGGGCACTCCGGGGGCGCTGGCAATTTACACTGGCCTGGGAATCAAGCATGTTAATTTCAAGACGCGAGTTGCGGAGCTCGATAATCCTCTGCCTTCTTTTCCACGTTTATCACGATTGGGAGAGTGTGGCGGGTGATAGTGAGTAGTGAGGACGGTTTCTTCCTCGCTCTACAGAGATTCTTTACTGTCGGTGAGGCTTCACTTGGTGAAAAACAATGCACCAGCTGATCATCGGTTTTCCTATGTCTATATTTGCTACAGTATCTGCACTTTGCCAAAGGAAGGGCTATGCAGTGTTTGTGAAGCACAACAATCGATAGTTCTCCGTCTGAGGGTCAGACTGTGAATCCCCTCCAGAAGCTTGGAAGACAAATCTGAGGAGGTGAAAGATGACGAACATTGTACATAAAAAAAAGGAAAGAAACCTCTCTGCCAAGCATTCTTTGCGGATCTACTTTTCTCTCTGGTGAATGCGGATCCATACATAATGAAGGAAATAACAGAGCAGAAGTGTTATATATGCTCGGCATGTCATTTCCATCACAGCCTGAAAAGCTAAATGTCAATTGAACGATTGTGGAACTGTTAATCTGTCGGACAAAGCTCTCCGCTCACTTGCAAATAGCAGGGCAGTGCTACTATTCCAGTATTTAGCATGCGATAATGACTCCTTCATCATACGGTTATGTAAGATTTCTGCTTTTATTAACTTGAAGAGGGAGTATTGTTTGTGGCAGATGGCAGAGGTGGGGTCCAGAAACTTGCGTAGGAGGGAGAGGGCTGATAAAATACATGAATTGATGGGCATTTAATTGATCTATTTTACAGGGGTTTCCGCTGCGATTATTCATCATGCATTTTATATCCATCATGCATTTTATATCCAGGGTGCTGATGAAAATGCAAGCGGGCAAATGGCATTCACCAGTCCCTCTGCGTCTTTTTTTTTCTCGCCTCAGCAGGGAGTGTGTGTGTGTGTGTGTGTGTGTGCGTGTGCGTGCGTGTGCAGAAAATGTCACCGGCATGACTCACCCTCTCCCCGTCCAACAGCAGGTGGACTTTGAAGATCATGCAGTCGTCGACCGTAATCTCCTCATTTCGGTAGAGGATCTGAAATATCCGGCTGAAGACGGCGCCGTCGTAGACTCCCGCCGAGCTGAAGCTGCATTCCCCTGATGGGAGACACAGCGACGTGCACGTCAACCGTCGGCTCCTTGACCGCATCTCCGCGGCCGCTCGGACCGAGACACAACGGCTGGGTTGTCTGAGGACAGCGCAGGGTCTCCAAGGCGCAGGTGAAATTGAGTTCCCAACCGGGAGTGCTTCACCTGGCGTTTGCGGCGTGCTCTCGGATTTGCGAATATGTACACGGATTTGAAAAAAGAGGCATAATGAGTTTTGGTAGACGCCTGACCTGACATTTGTGTTGTGTTTGCCGGGATTGGTGAGGGATTTGACCGTGTGTATTCAGCTCTGGGAACATGTGCTAAGATTTGCCCGCGTAGGTCCAGATCTAAGAACGCGTGTCATTGTAATTACAGTGGGACACTGAACAATGTTCATGCAGCAACAAACAATTTTGTCTTTTCATCATAGTGCACATTACAACTGACTACATATCATGCAACTAATATACAAATATGAATAAGTGTCAACAAAATGTGAGAAATTAGAGTGGACACAGATGCATCATTGTAGCTCATGAGCTTCAGCTGTCGCTGCCAGGCACAACATAATCAAACTTCTAAAGCCAAAAAAGATTCAGAGATTCCACACAGACTTATGAGAGATTAATCCGGTTTGACCAGGCCTCACCCCGAGTTCACCCTATCACTTGCTTCTGTGTGCACAGTATATATGGACATTATATCTTATTCTCGTAAGTCAGCTCATTTACGCATAAATCTATTGAATGACAAATGGGAGCCCTGGTGTCTCCTCACTTTTGTGTGCGATACGAGGGCTCCACTCCCTCTCCCCAGCACGGCCTCGGCCACTGAGGCAGAGCGGCCTTCCAGCTGCGAGCAGTGAGAGGCCTTTGAAACCCCCCCCGCCGAGGTTGTGCTCTTTTCTGCCTCATTCTTGCTCTCCCCCTCTCCGCAGGCCTCCTCCTGATAATGCTGTCACTACTTGCAGCATCAAGCGGCCCCAGCCGGGATGACAGATGTGTGGGAGCATGGCTGTTGTCAAAGGCTCGGTGGATGTGTGACAGAGACAGAGTAATCCCTTTGGGTATGTAGTGTATGTAGAAGGAGTTGTATCTCTGTGTCAGCACTGTCGCCTCGCAGCCAAGACAAATGTAACTTTGATGACTCTGTTTTTAGCATTTCCTGCGCTGGTCGGGGATTTTAACCCCTCCCCACCCCCCAACCCCCGTCCAAAGACATAAAAAGTAGATGCATCAGAGATTCTAAACTGTGCAGGAATCGGCATTAATCGTTGCCTCTACATGTCAGACCCCTGAACGACTTGCTGTCTCCCCGAGGTGCTTCCTGCCCTCTCTCCTGTGCTGAGTGGCTCTTCAGCCCGACCCAAGCCACTAAATCAATGAACTGTAACAGCTGCGGTTGCTTCTTTCGCAAACAAACAGCTATCTTGCCTAATTTGAAAGCTCTCGCAGCACTGATCGAGTGCCACCTTTTCTACGCACAACTAAGTGATAGGGACCAAGCTGTGACAAGAGGAAAGCTCTTTTGTTTTGATTTGTGCTATGACATTGACGCAAGGATGATTGCCGCTTACATAACAAGGCAAAAGACCCAAAAAAAAGAGGTAGTGGCCGTACGCTGCCACCGGTGAGGTGGAACATGCTGGTTCGCCCATAAAACCAAGAGGCAGAGCTTTTAACACAGCATCGTAAGCTGAGGACAGGTGGTGCCTGAGACCTGCGCCTGTTTAGTGGGGGTTGACCCCTCTTTTTAAGACCACCTGTCCTCTCTGTCTGGAATATGTACCTGACGATGACTCACGCTATGTTGCTTTTACGGTCAAGGGTACCCTGAGGAGTCTGCTTCGCCTGTGTTGAGACACGCATCGATCCAGCGGCGCGCAGCGGGGACAAAGAGTACGGGGCTTTGTACAAACAAACTAAACTGAACTAACCACTGAAACTGATAAGCTGTGACACTGTTGGGCACAAAGCAGATGAGATAATGGATGGACGGGTGAGGGTGCCGAGGGCCACGTCTGTCAGTCCTGTTTACATAAAGCACATCAGACTTGGTTCAAAGTGACATGCAGTCGTTTGTGATGATGACAATAGTGGTTGTGGCTACGCCCCCACCTCTTCACATACAATAGATCCCAGAAATCGCTCTCAAACAGAAAAAACAAGGTTACAAATTCAGAAAGCCATCAAACAACATAGAGAGCAATGAAAACCTATTCAATCAAATAAACATGAGATGGCATACAGTTTAAGGCAGCACAGATATTGGAAACTGACCATATTTTGAGTCAACACGTGCACCTTAAATGTGTCCAACTATGTGTAAAAACACCTCCCTGTTCAGTCAGCACATCTAAGTCGGTGCTTAATTTTACATTGATGTTGCACATGTTGCAGGCATTTATCATCCTAGGTGGAAACACCTAGCTGCAGCTGTGGAATGATTCACTGGATCACGTGCTCTTGTCTGCGATGAGCATGAAACCATTTATTCTTCCCCTCCTTCAATCAGCTGCTGATCATCTAACTGTCCAGTTTTGGGTACTGCAGTCCTTGCAGGTGTTAGGGTGGGGGGAGGAGGTGGGGGGGTAGGTTATCACATCCTGCACATTAAAACCTGCTGAAATGTCCTTCTTAAGCTTTAGCCAAAGTGAATCTGTGCTGGGCTGGAAATAATCTGCTTACAGCTTCTGGTGCTCTACATCTGCTGTGTGTGAGAGTGGATCGTACGTGTGTTAGTCACCGTCTCTCAGCGAAACACAAAAAAAATCTCTCAATAGAGAATTGCTCTTTGTGATATTAACGCGAGGGAGCGTCTTCATCTGAGCGGTCGGGGATACCTCGGAACGACGAGCCAATTCTCCCAGTTGCAGTCCAATTTGAAAATCACCATGGCATCTGTGTGAATCACAGTCGGTAAATACTTCAGCTGAGTGTGTGGCATGATCCTCGGCGCTAAATTCATTTGTCTGAAGGGCACAAACAATTGAGGTGTCAAGCATGCACTTTTACCGAGAGCACATTCTGGGTGTGCTTCCTCTCGCTGGGCCGGGCCACTGGCTGCTGCATTTGTGCTCAGGATTCAGCCTGTGAGCTGCACAGGCTTGATACATGACCTTGTGGAAGGAGCCGTGAAGGGGGAGGAGGGCTGCAGAATTGCAATTACAATATGGGCATGATAGGTGCAGTAATGTACATTAGTACATCGTGTGTGCTGCAGTGTTCCCTGCCTCTTGCTCTGTTGCAGTCACTGGAGTAGATACAGGCTGCAATGCTTCAGAGGACATCCCTACTCTCATTTCTGCAAATAGAAATGTCTTTTTCCACCTTGCATTGGACAAGCAAGCCTCAGGGGCTTTTATAATTCCTTTTAGAGCAAATTCTACATTTTGTGTCAAACCTTGTTCACTGATTGAACTGATATTTCTGTGTGGAGCATGCAAGTTCTCCCATGGTGTGAGTAGCAACCAGCGTTTCCACTGGGTTTTTGATGTTTACTTCCACTAGATGAATTATGTCCAGGGTTTACGCTCTTGTTAACTCTGTCTTAGCCTCTACCATGCCAAAGGATAAATACTAGGTTATTAAGAACAAGTCAAAACAAACTGTTCCAAACCAACAAAATCAAATAACATGACTGGGGGGAGCAGAGTTCATCAATACATGTGAATTTAGTCTTTAAATGGGTTGTATTATTTACACAATTATTGAAAAATGATTCTTGATACTGGGCTGAATTGTACAGCAACAAAGCAACCTCAGGCTTCTCCAGATCCTCTTTCTCATCTACATGTAAAACTGCAGGATGTGGCATGCTAAAAATAGATGATTAAGTGTAAGGCTGCTGAACTGCTATTTCATAGAAATCAGTGATATTTTCACTGTTAAGGATTTTTCTCCGCTAATACAGACACATTCAGGGAGAGAGAGAGAGAGAGAGTAAGAGAAAGACACCGGCTCTGCTACAGCCGTGAGAACATTTAATGTGACACATTCTCTCCCTGGTGGACGTTATATTCACCATTGGAGCCACATGTGAGGTCTTATTATAACCTGACTCCGAGCCTGAAATGTCCCAAAAAGTTCTCATTATAGGGCTGCAAGCTGCAGTGTCAAGGAATTGGTCCTCACATGTACGGCTGGAACAAAATCTCACACACGTAAGAATGTGCACACACACACACAGGGCTCCAGTCCTGACAAGCTAAAAATAGCCATTATTATTGTGAATCAGTATTGCCAGTGAAACCGCTTCCCGCATTGCCAGAGATTCATATTTTAACACACAGGCTGATTCTGTCACAACCTATAAATACAAAAGAGGACAAAATAGCAACTGATTGTAATAAGAAAGAAGACCGAAACACTATCCAATATTCTGTAGGCCAGAAACTCGAACCGATGTATTTTTCCAAACATATTCAATTATTTTACCATCTTTTGGTTTGGAAAAGTGTTGCAGACACAACATCTCTCTGCATGGTGAGTCAGTCATCTCTGTGCCAATGTCAGCCAAATATCCTAAATCACTGAGCTAGAGATAGAGCCATTAAATTCCCAGACACCACTCTCATTCTCTTCTCAGGCAGACCTCTGTGGCCTGGACAATGGCAGTGACACACAGATAGAAATACTTACTTGCGCACACTTACTTAGCAAAAAATTATTCGGATTTGTATTCCCTCAGCTTCATCACATTTGAAATGGCCTACAGTGCATCCTGATTAAACACACTACACCGCAGGCAAATATCCATTTGTAAGGTTGTCTGTGGTTGGCTTTAATTTAAGACCAGCCTTGGTCGTGGCTCTAATTGAAGGTCTAGGTCCACTGACATCAGAAACACAGTCAAGGCGTGAAAGGCCGAATCTGTGAGGAGACTACAATCCACAGATAGCTTCAGAGGCCTTCATATGCTCAAATTACACCTCCACACAACTAGCTGAAGTGAACCGTAACAGTTCTACCATGTATTTTGCCAGGAACACTGAAAGGACTCAATTTTCAAAGACAAGCAGGAACAGCGCAATGTGTTTAATTCAACACCCTGCGTTGAGCCAACGATGGACCCCTGCCGATGACCCGTTCAAACACAATATGCACTAAAGGATCAAGCTAAAAGACAAGTATATTTTTCTTTTAAACCATTTGTCTTTGACATGGTGTGTCTGTCTGCCTCTACAGATTTGCTGAAATTTAGGGGAAAGGAAGAGAAGAACCTGTAAAATGAAGATCCAAAAAAAACTATGCACACAGAAGACAGCTGCAAGACACAAAACAACCCAAATGGAGATTGACGAAATGATTGAAAAACTACACAGAGACCAAAACCCACCAACACATCAGCAAGCTGTGAGACTTGCATTAAAACTCGTAAAATAATAGTTTATTTCCAAGTACAGCATGATTTCACCTGATTTATTTCATGGCTGCAAATCAGTCAGTCTCTCAGGTGTCAATATTGAGAGCAGATGATCTTATGAACTTGTTTGTCTTCATTTGATTGCTTTTCAAAAAGTGTTCATTGACAACTTTGGCGCCAAAGAAGAAAGTTTGTTGCTGCTGACCTGAGCACAGTCTGGATTTGGAAGGTTAATACAAAGTGTTAAGAGGGTCAAAGAGACACAAAATAACCAAAAATGACAAAATACCAAGTAGGGCAAAGCCATACAAAATGGCCATAAAGCAAAGGTTTATCTGTGTGCGCTGGCAACAAAGAGGAGTGGGGGGGCTTTTTATATATCTGTGCCAAGGGGGTCATTGTCTCATAATCCATCAATGACTAAAAAATGAGTTCTGGCCTGTAAACCCTAAAATCCTCTCAACACATGCTGAGTTTCATCCAGGAAAAAGTGCAAAGGAAAAAATTTTATTACAAAAAATGTTATTACTGATACAGAAAGATGAGAGCTTATCTGTAGATGTGAATGAGGACATCGCTGTGAGAGTAATGTCCATGCATGCACAATGAGGTAAGTGCCTCTCCTTACCCGTATTGCCTTGTGTTGTTGCTATCAACCTGTGGGGCACTCGAGGTGAGACCTTCAGCCCTGCCCGTACCTGGTAAAACCTACAGGAAAGGACAGAGAAACAACAGCCACTGTTAAAAGCACAGCAGGTAAACTAAAGCCCACCAAAAAAGCACAACGAAGCAAGTCTGACGAACGCTTAAATCTTAATAATCATGATGTTTAAATTCACGGCTGTTTAACAGCTTTTGCACTCTTTCTCTCACTTTTGCTGATTCATCCACTGTGGGTGGAGGGCCATGTGGCTGCAGGTTTTTGTTCCAACCAATCAAGTACAGTTTGACCAATCAGCACCTTACCATGTGATGTCACAATGGCAGTTTCACAATGCTGTATGCCATACAGTGTGCACTGTGTACTGTACAGCCTGAGCATTCACAGTGTGACATCGTCATGACGCTCCTATTTACAGGGCAATATACCTTGTGCAGCCCTATAAATCCCCTATAAATGGAAGGAAGGATGGAAGGATGGAAGGATGGAAGGATGGAAGGATGGAAGGAAGGATGGAGGGGGGAAAAAAGCCAAACAAAACAAAAAAAAACCAACAAAACAAAACTCAAACATTCAAGGCTGGATGTGTATGCTCTCCATAGCTGCATCATCAAGTGGCTGTCTCGCCTGTAACTGTCAGCATTTGAGGTCATGATGATGATGTCGCACTGTGAATGATCAAGCTGTACAGTACACACTGCACACTGTATGGTATAAGTGCAGGGGTGTCAAACTGATTCCACAAAGGGTTTTTGTTGCTGCAGGTTTTTGTTCCAACCAATTAAGGGTACACAGTTTGACCAATCAGCTGTCTGAAGGTTGAGATCAGGTCATTAAAAGAGTCAAGTCAGGTTTGTTGCTGCTTGTTTGGAACAAAAACCTGCAGCCACACGGCCCTTTGTGGCATCAGTCTGACACCTCAGACACAGTATGTGTGCCAGGGGAATTAATCTCATGTATTTTCAATCGACAGAATACAAGCCTTGTCTTGAAAAATATCCCCACTTTGTTTGCATCTAATCAATCCACACTTCAATCAAATAAGCGAGTGCAGGAACAATACAGCAGCATGGTGGAGCAAATGTTTGCCAGCTATTAGAAGCGCAGCACGTAAACAATGGTTCTGTGAGAGGGCTTGTGTCAAATACTTGCTAACATATTTCTTACAATGAATAAGTACATGTGATTGTGCAAAAATACCTATTATTATTTGGAGAGACCAGCGTTAAGTATCAATTAAAATGTTGCACTAGGCACACTGGAGAGAGCTACGCTAGCTATGGCTAGTTAGCAGCACAAAGCTAATGCTAGAGGCCGTTAGTAGTGTTTATTTATCTTTTTTACTAGTACTAGTAAGCACTAGCAGATTTTAGTTATTAGTTGTATCAGTAGGCATTAGCTGACAGCATGCAGACATTCAGGTAAGAGATTCAGTCTTCAGTCTCCACATTGAAGAGAAACAACAATGCCAGGTCTCCTACATTTGAAGTCTGTTAAGTCTAGAATATAATGTATAGCTATCAACAGGGAGCTATACATTAGACTTTGAGTTTAATATTGAGTATCTTATTCATCTTGTATGTCTCTGTTTCTCATATTTGGCATCTTTTTCTTTCGTTTCCTAATATTAACAGCATTGGACAGCATGAGAGGTTGCTTTAACATATCCACGTCACGTCCTAGGCTATGTATCCGCTACGACAACATCATATTTTTATTTGATTTTCCTGGACAAGATTTACAACAGATAGTTACTCAAGCAATATTTCCGCCAGCATGCGGGGCAAGTTACAGTATTTGGGTGACTACCACTGTCGACATGACCTAGATAAGAGTCGTGGCTGCGGTTTTGTCCAACTTTAATGTGATCACAAAGGGTCAGCGTCAAAACACCCATGATTGTAAAATGTACAAAATCAAACAAACATACAGATGCAAAACAGGCCATTCTTACCGAAACAGGTAAAAAAGAAAAGAAAAAACTTCATTTGTTTTTAAGTGTCAGGAAGGCTCTTCTTGTCACGGATGAAATGTTAACATTGTCATGTCAAACAGAATCAGCCATGAATTGTGTAAATGTACATGAATTATTCAAAGATAATGGGGAAATGGTTATTAATAATGAAAAATAACATGCATCGCCGCTCAAAAGCTGTAAAGCACACTGTGCATGGTATCAGATTAGCACTGGTGTCACACATTTCAGTACATTTCAGATCTGGGAATGTTCTGGTCACAGTTGGAGGGCTAGCTTATTGCAATTGAAATGGATTCCACAGGGCAAAGTACGGAGTATGATTGCATGCTATAAAACCGATAACTTAATAGAAGAGTGAAACTGCTTTGATCGGAAATTATTTACTTGGCATTCCAGACTGCAGGCAGCAGTGGAAACATGTCTTTGAAAAGGTCACTTTGGCTGTTCAAGCCAACGAAGCTCCGAGTAAAAGCATATCTCAGCTCTCTGGGGACACATTGGCAAAACAGGAGACCAAAGTGTAGCTGCAAATACACTCTGTGTAGATGAAGCCTTGACAGAGAGCAGCGAAGAGAAAGTTTTGAAGGTCAATAAATAAGAGATACTTGAAATAAGGCCAACTCGTGGGCCAGTACAGTCATTGATCAAAAACTGTGCTCCGCTTCTTTCTATGTGCTCGATGTTTAATTAAAAAAAAAAGGGATCTAAAAGCCCCCATCTGAAGTTAATTTTAGTAATATACGTAGAGCGGATGATGGAGGGCAATCTGTACCAATCAGTAATTTGTATTTCGTTTGAATGATAGCAATAAAAAGACACATCAAGCATAGTATGTCACTGTGGGGTGAGCATGACCATCTTCAGTGCTCACAGCACATCTCTGCCACGATCTGAAACGTGGCAACCGGTAAAAACAAACATATTAGTGCACTCAGCTGAAGGGATTACCATGATAAAGCTTTAGCCCATCCCATCTCGAGAGGAAAAATCATTTTGATAAAGCTGGTGTTTCAAGCGAGCCGGAGGCCGACCAGATGAGCTTTTAATCTTCCTGCAGACCCATCATGGATGAACATGGCCGCTTTTCGTGTTAGAGTATACAGTGAAAAATAATACACAGTTTGATTTCGATGCTTCACTCCCCTCTCCTCGTCGAAACGGCTGTGGTGCTTCTGAGTTAGAATGAGCATGTGCATGCTGTTTCAAACAGGTATCCCCTAGCCATCTTAATATCATCTATCTCATATGTTCAGTTTTCTGGTCACCTACAATCTGCATTTCGCAAAGATATTGTGTATTATGTGTTGTTTTCAATCCTCCATAATGGTTGACTTGGGCTATTGTCTAATTTAGGAGATTTTACACAAAAATCTGAAATCATATCACTTGCTTGTTTTAACTAGAATCTGGCTTTTGCAGTCTCTCTGTTCAGCGCTGTATCAATGCCTGTCACAGATTTTCAAATTCTTCGTTGATTTTTGCTGTGAAAAGTCCAACTTTGAGAGATCGGACATGTAGGGCAGTGTAATCTGGATACTGCGGACGCTGCTCTGGACCACATCACGTCCTGACAAACATTTTGAGGGGCTTTTGTCGTCACATGTTGACAACAGCGACAGAAACACTTGTTGACTGTGAGAGGGACGGCACACAGAGACACGGAGAGGGAAGTGCTTTTTGTGTCAACACGCAGATGACTAGGATGCTCCTCAGCACATTTCTTCTCTCCTTTTTTTTTTCAGAACGAGTGAGTCAGTTTTACAGCATAATCTTTGACCGGCGGAGAGGCGACGGAGGGGGAAAGGTGCAACATGCAATTTACTCACTATATTAAATTGTACCCTCAGCGCCGCGGCATGAGTCACGCGCTTATTAACGCTCACCTATACCATTCCAGATTTCCATTTTCACGTCACATCCCACCTTCAGGTGCCAACCAAATGAAGCATTCTCAGCGCCAGGTTGGCGCATTTCATTGAAAGGCCGATCTGCTACGCGGGGATAATTTGTAATCGCCACACTGGAAATGCTGAATGCCACACATCGCCTTGTGACGCCTTTAAGTCATTGCTGAGGAAGCGAAACTCGCGGCAATGGACCGAAGCTCGTCGAGGTACATGTGGGCGCGCTTTCAGTGCAGAGAAAACAAAAGCAGCGGATCTTAACAAATATCAAGTAGCGAGCGCCCTTTCGTCAACGCTCGGCGCGAACGGGCTCGGTGGTTTTGCAGAGCAAGCCGCTTGTGCAGCTCTGTGGGTGTAAACAAATAATCCAAAGAATCCTGCAGAGACGAGTGGCTTACCCCCTCTGAAAGAGATCCACATTGTGAAACTTGTGCAGCTCTACAGAAAACTCCAGCGTTCCCTGTACTTCAGACATGATACGATGGCACTCATCACCTGTCGAGAGAGAAGACGGCCATTAAGCATGACACATTAGAGAGGCAAAGATAACACTGAATCCGTGGGGGGGGGGGGGGGGGGGGGGGGGGGGCTCGGAGAAGTGATGACGTCCCGCGCAGGCCGGAGCCTGCTCTCCTGGCCGCGTCCGTCCTCACCAGGGTTGCTGAGAGCTGGTTTGAATGCGGCCTCTACAATGGTGAATGTCGGCCCTTTGATGCACCGTTGTCATTACTATCTGCATAATGGGATTGGACTTGTGTACGGCGAGGTGCAACGCGGTGGCCTTTCAGGGAAATGCCAAACGCGCGCGGAATCGGAAATCACGCGCATATTTTAACCGTGCTTTGATGAGCGGACTCTGTTTTCCGTTTTCGCCGCCCTCGTCCCTCGGGTGAAACGAAATTTCGGGGGGGGGGGGGATTTCTCCTTTATCTTGTCCATAGAGGAAATGGAAATTTCTCCCGGGCCTTCTCCTGGCCGCGTTCAGAGGAGTCGTTTAGCGCGATCGCGCAGAGCGGAAGCCCTCGACCTTTTCAAAGGGAGCGCTCCTGGTGCAGATACGCGCACACACGAAGGTCGCGTTGGCCTGAGGAGCGCGCCCCATTAGCGGCAGATAGACCTCGGTGCTTCCCAGGCATCGAACATCTTGGACGTCTCATTCCGTCTCCAATTCGCCAACGTTATAAGCCGCGAAGGCACTGGCTTTAAAAAGCCAGGCACTGGCTTTATCCCGCAGCACAGCGCAGAGGAAGGCGATGTGGTTGTGCATGCTGAAAGGCAGGTAAAAAAAAACCACCCCGGGCTGCCACCGAGCGCACGGAGATGAAACGCCGACGGTGTTTACAGCGAGGCGAATCAAATAACCGCCCATTGAACGCTTTGAAATCTAATCCCGGCGTGCGTGCCGTACTTGGTGAGTGTTTCTCGTGAGTGCTGCGAGCCGCCGACACGGGACAAGTGTCGTGACGGAGGCGGGGCCCTGGCCGTGAGGCACCTCTCGGATGTGCGTTTGAAACGGGTCCCCGGCTAAGCTGGCTTAAAAGCATTACAACCGTCTCGGTCCACTTTCCTTAAGCGGCGAAGCCTTACCGAGACAGGTCGGGTTTATTACGCCTGGGCTTTGACGCTGGGGTATTGTGAGGACTTAGTTCGCTGCCGTTAAGATGCAGAAGTTGCTGCTAATTGCGGTTAACTCCAGCTTGTGCTGACTCCCCACTCTCCCCGCCCAGGCCACCTGAAAGCGACAGGACTGAACTTAAAGTTGATCCAGGAAGAAAAAAAATGGTGCATGGTGCCGACATGCGTGTCAGACTGTATGTGCGGGAACAGATTCCGATCTGAAAGGCGGCAGACTTCTACGTTTGAAACGGGCCCGCTTTCCACCTGACCGGCCGCGGCAGCTACGTGTCGGGCAGCCACACCGTTCGCCCGAAATGGAAACGAAGAAACCGCCGTCTCTGCGGCGCGACGTGGAGCGCGTTTGTCCCGTGAGGGAAAACTGCGAGATAAGACGCTTGTTACGATTCTAATGCAGCAAGGAAATCTTTTAAGAGGCGGACTAGCAGTGCTTATCCTGCAGCTGCTGATGAGCAGCCTTGATCTCGCTCTCATTTAATAGCCTAAAAAGCACGGCAGGATCGCATCTGATAAACCCCCCCCCCCCCTCCCCCCCTCCCCCCAACCCCAAAATGGCCTCTGGGGAAACGTTGCACAATGGCAGCGCCACAGCGCCCGAGACTTTTAGATCTAACCTCACGAGCTAAAATAATTAGCTGATGCCACATGGTCTTGCATGTCATGTTGGGTTTCCCCCGCGTTAGTGTTAAAGTGAGCAGACAGCTGAAACACCCTGGTGAATCCCACCCTGTACGTCGGCGAAGCTCCCAAGCACCTAGGGTCTCCCTTCACTTTGAATATTCAGCGCTTTGCCCCGCTTACAGATGACAAAACGCACCACTTCTTATTAGCAGGGGGAAAATATATATATATATATGTGTGTGCCCGTGACCTTGCCAAACACTGGGATTTCATTATGGTAAATAGGGGTGAGTCTGAGGTGTCTTCTCAGTTTGGCACGGAGACGTTCCCCTCCACCTCACTTATGCTGATAAGATGTATTGTGCGGCTCTTGCCAAGTGTCGGGAAGGGGGGGGGCCACTAAATCTCCAGTAAAACCTCCACCTCTGCACGTCGGAGAGCGCGCCCGTGTGCCTCCATGCTGCAGGGACGTGCGCGGAGAGAACGCGGTACCCTTCACAGCCCCGTGTCACGCCGACACGCGTGAGAGCGACGCCGCCGCCGCCGCCGTGATGTCACGGGCCAATTAGAGGTGGTTTTCACGCCAGGCCCGGGACTCTCTCCTCGCCTCTCCAGGAACGAGCCGGACGAGGCCCGAACACCGTGTACTTGATTCAACGGGGGTGGGGGGGGCGGGAAGCTGGCAGGCCGGGGGTAGTGGGAGCTTAATATGCTTTCTTTCTCACCAAAACAATCGATGCACATGTCTGGAGCGCGCGCACACACACACAGGCTCTGCACGCACTGATAATCAGCCCGCGCCGAAGACGCATCAATAAGTTAATCGAATCAGCGAGGCACAGAGCGGAGCTGAGAGCAGCTGCCATTCATCTGAGTGGGATGCATTGTGGTTCCTTTGATGACGACGACGATGAGGGCCGCGATGATGATGGTGATTATGAAACACCCCATCAACGAAAGCATGGAGCCTTTAAAGGGCAACGGAGGAGGAGGAGGAGGAGGAGGGGGGGGGGGGGGGGGGGGGGTTGCAGTAATTGTCCACAAATCCCTTTAAAAAGGCCAAAACTAACAAAACGTTTGTTTGCCAGTGCGGGTTTCCGCATCTCGGCTGTTTCTCGCCCGCCGTGGATGTAGGGTAATATTCTGTTCTCAAAACAAATCCCAAATGTCCGGGTGTTTAAGGCCTGGGGCTGCACAGACAGCGCTCCTTGTTAGTCAGATAAATTCTTTGTTGGTTTTGGTGTTTTCGCCGGATTTGCTCGACGGGAAAAGAAAAATAAGACGATATTGGCGGGCTCGTCGTCCTCCAGCATCTCACAGACAAAACTTTCTTTTTTTTTTTTCTTTGCTATTGATTCCAGTTGGCCTATTTTTAGAGCGCTTCCACCAGGATCCGGTCTTCCCTCTGCAGGGCTTTACGGGGGCTTTGAAACAGAATCGAGACCCTCGCGTCGGGAAATGAGGCAGGGCAAACACGTTCTTGCTCTTCAAACCAGTTCCCAGAGAAGCGTCCTGGGATGAACGGAATGATTTAAGCTGAATCCCAAGTTGAATTCAGCTGAACAATGAAAACGCGTGATAAACTTGCTCGTGCTTCTTTTTCATGTCATCTCATCTTGAGGACCCTCTTTACCATCTATAGGGGAGAGATGCTACTCGTGGTCGAGCTTTCTGGAGGCAGAGCTGCTCCATGTCTGGCCAGGCTGCGACGCCTCATTATACGGCAGCGCTCTCTGCTATTGATGGCGCGTCATCGTCGCTGCTGCTGCTGCTGCTGCTGCTGCGGCATCGCTTTGTTTGGCTTATCGATCACAATTTGAAATCTTTATTCGTCCATCGAACCCTCAGCCGGAGAGGCCGCCGAGCCGCCAAGCTGCAGGGGAAACGCGCTAGATGCGCGGCTATTAATCCTCTAATATTCAGATTTTCCTGCAGATTTACAGTTTACGTAACCAAGGCGTGCGTTTTGTTTTTTTCTACCCTTTTCGTCCTTTTGTTATTACATAAAGCCCTGTTCAGACGAAGGCGGCGCCCGCACAGGTCCGCACAGGCCCGGAGTCCGGCTCGGCCTCGGCCTCGTCCTCCGCTGCTCGGGGCCTCTCACAAACCTCCCTTTTTCTTTCTGCGAATCATTAAACACTAATCATGACAAAACAGCCATCTGCCGTCCTATTACTATTTAATGCAAGTCACACACTCGCACGCACACACACACACACGCATGCTGGTTTTTCCTGTAGGTCTGGAGTTTGCAGCCTCAGTGGTTTCCCCACCAACCTCCTGGCTGCCCTCGAACTGACCTCCTACACTTCCAGCCCGCTCCTGCCACCGCCTCCCGGGCCTGGGAATGCTGACTAACGTCTCCATCTTCCTCCGCCAAAGGATGGATGGGGGGGGGGGGGGGGCTTCGTCCCGGCTGCATGTGGAATGAGCAGGTTTGGCAGGAGTCATTATAGCCCACGTTGTCACCGCTGGAAGCTGCTCCGAGCGGAAATTAATCTCAGGGCATCGCTCCGTTCATTAACATCCATCTGACCCAATAACAAACTCCCTGCAAATATACCTGTCTGTCGCACAAGATGACGAGGTGCAAGGGTTGTAAAGGACCAAGTTCTTTTTTTTCCAGGCACATTGTGGACCAAATCAGAGTTCCTTCCCAGTCCGCACCGCTCTTTCACAATGTCTGATTTTGAGGAAAAGGAATGTAAAGCCCCCGATCTGTGAGTCCTGAGCCAGCAGTCATGTGGCAGCCTTGGCATTCGCTAAAACCTTCTCTGATGTTTTTTTTTTCTCTCCCAAAGTTCTTTGAAGTCCAAATTGTAACGGCAAATCCCAGAAAAGGCATGGAGGGGGGTGGGGCGGGGAGACCAAGTGGCCCAAGTTATCAATTTCAACTGGGTGAAGCGTGACCCGGGGAAGATGTGACCAGCATTCTTTCGGCCTGCAGACGAGATGCTCCTACGATCAAAGAGTGAGAATGTGCTGTTGGTCGGTGGCTGGGAAATCCAACGCTCTCCACGTGAGAAGTCTCTGTTAGTCTTTGGGAAACTGCGATAATGGACAGGAGCAGGATTTGTGGCCACAGCGCGGATTCGCCAATCGTTTGCATCGTGTCCCCTACAGTATATGCACATGCGACTCGATCAAACAAGCACGTATGTGCAGGTCGGCAGCGACTTGAGCACAGTGAACTGAAATGGCACAGTTTGCCGCTCCGGCGCGGCGCTGTGGCTTCCTGCTCAAACGAAATGTTTACATCGGTCACATGAGGCCCCTGAACTTGTGATGCATCCCAGCACGAGGAGCCTCATTAACTCTAATCTATTTA
>CM055205.1:4809298-4929327 GCA_029224185.1 Karalla daura | reverse complement strand
TGGGCTTTGACGCTGGGGCTTTGTGAGGACTTAGTTCGCTGCCGTTAAGATGCAGAAGTTGCTGCTAATTGCGGTTAACTCCAGCTTGTGCTGACTCCCCACTCTCCCCGCCCAGGCCACCTGAAAGCGACAGGACTGAACTTAAAGATGATCCAGGAAGAAAAAAAAATGGTGCATGGTGCCGACATGGCGTGTCAGACTGTATGTGCGGGAACAGATTCCGATCTGAAAGGCGGCAGACTTCTACGTTTGAAACGGGCCCGCTTTCCACCTGACCGGCCGCGGCAGCTACGTGTCGGGCAGCCACACCGTTCGCCCGAAATGGAAACGAAGAAACCGCCGTCTCTGCGGCGCGACGTGGAGCGCGTTTGTCCCGTGAGGGAAAACTGCGAGATAAGACGCTTGTTACGATTCTAATGCAGCAAGGAAATCTTTTAAGAGGCGGACTAGCAGTGCTTATCCTGCAGCTGCTGATGAGCAGCCTTGATCTCGCTCTCATTTAATAGCCTAAAAAGCACGGCAGGATCGCATCTGATAAACCCCCCCCCCCCCCCCCACCCCCCCTCCCCCCAACCCCAAAATGGCCTCTGTGGGAAACGTTGCACAATGGCAGCGCCACAGCGCCCGAGACTTTTAGATCTAACCTCACGAGCTAAAATAATTAGCTGATGCCACATGGTCTTGCATGTCATGTTGGGTTTCCCCCCGCGTTAGTGTTAAAGTGAGCAGACAGCTGAAACACCCTGGTGAATCCCACCCTGTACGTCGGCGAAGCTCCCAAGCACCTAGGGTCTCCCTTCACTTTGAATATTCAGCGCTTTGCCCCGCTTACAGATGACAAAACGCACCACTTCTTATTAGCAGGGGGAAAATATATATATATATATGTGTGTGGCCCGTGACCTTGCCAAACACTGGGATTTCATTATGGTAAATAGGGGTGAGTCTGAGGTGTCTTCTCAGTTTGGCACGGAGACGTTCCCCTCCACCTCACTTATGCTGATAAGATGCATTGTGCGGCTCTTGCCAAGTGTCGGGAAGGGGGGGGGCCACTAAATCTCCAGTAAAACCTCCACCTCTGCACGTCGGAGAGCGCGCCCGCGTGCCTCCATGCTGCAGGGACGTGCGCGGAGAGAACGCGGTACCCTTCACAGCCCCGTGTCACGCCGACACGCGTGAGAGCGACGCCGCCGCCGCCGCCGTGATGTCACGGGCCAATTAGAGGTGGTTTTCACGCCAGGCCCGGGACTCTCTCCTCGCCTCTCCAGGAACGAGCCGGACGAGGCCCGAACACCATGTACTTGATTCAACGGGGGTGGGGGGGGCGGGAAGCTGGCAGGCCGGGGGTAGTGGGAGCTTAATATGCTTTCTTTCTCACCAAAACAATCGATGCACATGTCTGGAGCGCGTGCGCGCACGCACACACACACACACAGGCTCTGCGCGCACTGATAATCAGCCCGCGCCGAAGACGCATCAATAAGTTAATCGAATCAGCGAGGCACAGAGCGGAGCTGAGAGCAGCTGCCATTCATCTGAGTGGGATGCATTGTGGTTCCTTTGATGACGACGACGATGAGAGCCGCGATGATGATGGTGATTATGAAACACCCCATCAACTAAAGCATGGAGCCTTTAAAGGGCAACGGAGGAGGAGGAGGAGGAGGAGGAGGGGGGGGGGGGGGGGGGGTTGCAATAATTGTCCACAAATCCCTTTAAAAAGGCCAAAACTAACAAAACGTTTGTTTGCCAGTGCGGGTTTCCGCATCTCGGCTGTTTCTCGCCCGCCGTGGATGTAGGGTAATATTCTGTTCTCAAAACAAATCCCAAATGTCCGGGTGTTTAAGGCCTGGGGCTGCACAGACAGCGCTCCTTGTTAGTCAGATAAATTCTTTGTTGGTTTTGGTGTTTTCGCCGGATTTGCTCGACGGGAAAAGAAAAATAAGACGATATTGGCGGGCTCGTCGTCCTCCAGCATCTCACAGACAAAACTTTCTTCTTTTTTTTCTTTGCTATTGATTCCAGTTGGCCTATTTTTAGAGCGCTTCCACCAGGATCCGGTCTTCCCTCTGCAGGGCTTTACGGGGGCTTTGAAACAGAATCGAGACCCTCGCGTCGGGAAATGAGGCAGGGCAAACACGTTCTTGCTCTTCAAACCAGTTCCCAGAGAAGCGTCCTGGGATGAACGGAATGATTTAAGCTGAATCCCAAGTTGAATTCAGCTGAACAATGAAAACGCGTGATAAACTTGCTCGTGCTTCTTTTTCATGTCATCTCATCTTGAGGACCTTCTTTACCATCTATAGGGGAGAGATGCTACTTGTGGTCGAGCTTTCTGGAGGCAGAGCTGCTCCATGTCTGGCCAGGCTGCGACGCCTCATTATACGGCAGCGCTCTCTGCTATTGATGGCGCGTCATCGTCGCTGCTGCTGCTGCTGCTGCGGCGGCATCGCTTTGTTTGGCTTATCGATCACAATTTGAAATCTTTATTCGTCCATCGGACCCTCAGCCGGAGAGGCCGCCGAGCCGCCAAGCTGCAGGGGAAACGCGCTAGATGCGCGGCTGCTAATCCTCTAATATTCAGATTTTCCTGCAGATTTACAGTTTACGTAACCAAGGCGTGCGTTTTGTTTTTTTTTACCCTTTTCGTCCTTTTGTTATTACATAAAGCCCTGTTCAGACGAAGGCGGCGCCCGCACAGGTCCGCACAAGCCCGGAGTCCGGCTCGGCCTCGGCCTCGTCCTCCGCTGCTCGGGGCCTCTCACAAACCTCCCTTTTTCTTTCTGCGAATCATTAAACACTAATCATGACAAAACAGCCATCTGCCGTCCTATTACTATTTAATGCAAGTCACACACTCGCACGCACACACACACACACGCATGCTGGTTTTTCCTGTAGGTCTGGAGTTTGCAGCCTCAGTGGTTTCCCCACCAACCTCCTGGCTGCCCTCGAACTGACCTCCTACACTTCCAGCCCGCTCCTGCCACCGCCTCCCGGGCCTGGGAATGCTGACTAACGTCTCCATCTTCCTCCGCCAAAGGATGGATGGGGGGGGGGGGGGGGGGGGCTTCGTCCCGGCTGCATGTGGAATGAGCAGGTTTGGCAGGAGTCATTATAGCCCACGTTGTCACCGCTGGAAGCTGCTCCGAGCTCAAAGAGCCGGAAATTAATCTCAGGGCATCGCTCCGTTCATTAACATCCATCTGACCCAATAACAAACTCCCTGCAAATATACCTGTCTGTCGCACAAGATGACGAGGTGCAAGGGTTGTAAAGGACCAAGTTCTTTTTTTTCCAGGCACATTGTGGACCAAATCAGAGTTCCTTCCCAGTCCGCACCGCTCTTTCACAATGTCTGATTTTGAGGAAAAGGAATGTAAAGCCCCCGATCTGTGAGTCCTGAGCCAGCAGTCATGTGGCAGCCTTGGCATTCGCTAAAACCTTCTCTGATGTTTTTTTTTTTTTTCTCCCAAAGTTCTTTGAAGTCCAAATTGTAACGGCAAATCCCAGAAAAGGCATGGAGGGGGGTGGGGCGGAGAGACCAAGTGGCCCAAGTTATCAATTTCAACTGGGTGAAGCGTGACCCGGGGAAGATGTGACCAGCATTCTTTCGGCCTGCAGACGAGATGCTCCTACGATCAAAGAGTGAGAATGTGCTGTTGGTCGGTGGCTGGGAAATCCAACGCTCTCTACGTGAGAAGTCTCCGCTAGTGTTTGGGAAACTGCGATAATGGACAGGAGCAGGATTTGTGGCCACAGCGCGGATTCGCCAATCGTTTGCGTCGTGTCCCCCACAGTGTGTGCACATGCGTGTGCAACCCGAAGACTCGATCCAACAAGCACGTATGTGCAGGTCGACAGCGACTTGAGCACAGTGAACTGAAATGGCACAGTTTGCCGCTCCGGCGCGGCGCTGTGGCTTCCTGCTCAAACGAAATGTTTACATCGGTCACATGAGGCCCCTGAACTTGTGATGCATCCCAGCACGAGGAGCCTCATTAACTCTAATCTATTTACCCTTGCATCACTGTTTACTTCGCCTCCACCGCCCGCTCTGACAACTCCGCGCTGCTCCGCTCTGAGGTGGGAGCTTTGTTTCATCTCAGACGACGGCATATGCGAGAAGCTGATAATGAACGGCACATGCTGTGCTCCGGAACAGCTCTGACAATGGAGCAAGATACTGGACCGCTCTTAGCATCGTGTGTGTGTGTGTGTGTGTGTGTGTGTGTGTGTGTATGTATTAACACCTTTATTTTTTTTAAAAAAGTCTATTTCATCATTTCATTTTCTGCTTTTCTTTTAACTTACCAGGGATGAGTGTCCTCAAGTCTGATTACAAAAGTGCACATGCATTATGAGCACACACACACACACACACAGACACTCAGACAAAGAGGCTAAGGCATCCTATAGCTGTACAGCTATATGCTGTAATGTGGAGGTGAAGCAGCGTGCTCCATCACATCCACACCATCACCATCCAGCCTGACACCGCTCTGCAGTCCACTGGAGCAGCTTCCTGCGCTCTGGATCTACAACAAGCAGCTTCAGAGCCCTCTCATGTTCCACACACACACACGCACGCACGCACGCACGCACGCACACACACACGCACGGGCAGAGCATCCCGGCTAAGCAGAAAGAGGCAGCCTCACCTTAGCGGTGATGTAGTGTTGTATCCGCAGAGGGCTGGGGTCCAGCCTGGCCAGCCTGAGCACACTGTAATGTTTGTAATGTTTAGAGCAGCTCTGCTCCTGCTGCCGCCGCCGCCGCCGCTGCTGCTGCTGCTGTTGCCATGGTTATTCATCCAGACCGTATATGTTCTGCAGTCTCCCCCCTCCTCCCTCTCGCTCCCTCTCTCTCCCTCTCTCTCGCTCTCTCTCGCTCTCTCTCGCTCTCTCTCTCTCTCCCGATTTCAATTTGGGAAAGTGCGGCGGAGGCTGCCTCGGAATCTGGCTCCGCGTTTATCCTCCGCGCTGCGCAGACAATACATGAAGACTGTGGGTAGTTTCATAAAGAGGAATATTAATAGCCAGCACCCGGGCAGCGTGTGCGTTTGTGTGTATGTGCGCGAGCGCGCGCGCGAGTGTCCTGCTCGCGGGTGTTTGTGTGTGCGTGCGTGCGTGCGTGCGGGCGTACGTGCGTCCAGTCGGCGAGCTGACGTCAGAGCCTGCCCCCTAAAAGCTGAAGTGAACCGTGCAGTCGGAAATTACCATGGTAAGAAACAAAAGGGCGAGTGTCTTATGCAAACAAAACATGAATTCAGTAAAAGAAGAATCCGAGTGTGACGCCAGCGCAGATTAGCGGGGGTAAAGTAAACTTTTGTCGGCTCTGAATGCTCAACACGGAAGGACATAAACTCCGCGAGGCAGCAGAAAACAGCTCAGCTGCATTTTATGCTTATGTTTGCAGTCCTTCACAGTTTGACTGGAGCTGTTTTTGATTCTGAGTGGATGAAGACTTGAAGACTTGAAGACCATGAAGACTTATCCTACAGATATCTAAAAAAAATACATGAAAAGGCCCCCATTGTGGATAGAATCAGTGCCACTGAACCTAAAAAACAAAATGGTGTCATATCACAGGTTGAAAATCCCCTCGTGCTCAGCATGTTTAAGGCCCTGAAAAATTCCAAACAACTATGTGTGCGCTAACATGGCCAAAGTTCTAATATTAATTCATGTCAATTCAAGGATGGGATAAGATTTTTCACCTCCAAGTCCAAGGCCGTCCAACAGCAGTCCAAGGCCTTGGTTCTCAATGCCCAGTACAGGTCAGGATGGAGATCCCACCCGACCTGGAGTTCATGTTTCTGGAGCTGTGAAGTGAAGGTAAAACTGAGCATAGCTCAGATAGCTTGTATAAGTCTGTTCTCGTAAAGTGAGAGCTGAACTACAAGTCAAAGCTCTCATGTATCTTCTATCATCTGTCTTTATTCCTACCCTCACCTACTGTATAGTCATGAGCTGTGTGGTGGACAATGAGATGAGTTAAATATGAAACTATACGAAACGCCAAGATCTGCATTTAGAGTCGTAGATTTGTTGCAAGACCGCCGGCATGTCCGGCCCGGATGGGCAACATATCATCATTCACTTTTGTCTTTCTGCATTAGTGTGTTTGATCTAAAGCCCCGCACGTTACAGAGTGGGAGGCACAGGGGGTTAATGGGGCTAAACGTCTCCTTTTAGCCGAAGGGCCGACTGGAAGGTTAATCTGGCCGTGTGCAAAAAAAGCAGTGAAATCGGCTCTGCGCCGCCTGTGGTAAATATTTTCATCTTTTCAGTCATCGAGGACGAGGTCAGAAATTGATTTTCCCAAAGATCTTTAAAATGAAATGGGCATGAAATGCCTCAAAATAATTGAATTACAGGGTGAGAAGATGCGCCGGGGAGCATTAAACACACTTACACGCACGCAGTGTGAAAGCCAGGGGCTTAAACTAACCAGAATGAATGCTGGAGTGCCCTGTTTCAGCACTTTCAGGCCGTTTCATGCTCAGGAGGAACCACAAACCGGCTGCAAACCACTGCAGCGGGTAGAAAACCAGTAACTAACCTTGTTTGTTCCTGGCAGTCAGGTACGGCAATAAAAAATGCCATCTGTCGTGGTTTAACAACTCCTCGCAGACTAATCACTTTTCAGACAAGGGGGGAGGGGAGGATTACGTAACGGCAGATGAATAAAAATGTCCGTGACCCATAAAGCTGCTGCCATCGGTGACTGTGCGTTGAACAGCTGTCCACCATAGGCGGCTGCTTGTCCCCACCGGTCCCACTGGCTGCTGTGCAGTGCCGGACGCAGGGGACGTGACACCGCGCAGGATGACTGTGCTCCTCCTCTGCTCCCCGCCTCACCCTCTCCTTCACAAAACCAAAGTCAATTGCTGCTCCAGCTCGCATGGCGTTCTGCCATAAGCTGCGAGCCCTCTTGATTAAGAGAGAGGCACTATTGATTTTCTTTTCTCTCTTTTTTTTTTCTTCCCTCGTGCGGTCGCCAGAGCCCAAATGACCACATAGTCGAGGGAAGGAGGAAGAAGAAAAAAACAAAAAAAAACTGGCAGAAATATCAGAGGTTGCACAGCAAGGACACCGGGTTTCACACACTTGACTTGAATGATCGTGATTGGTCTGTGAAGGAAAAGAGGTGGCTCTCTCCCTTTTGCAGCGTTTGGTTGGTCCGGCAGGAATGTGCCCTCTGGTGTCGCGATTTGGAGAGACGGTGACGATCGGCCCACTTTGTGGAAACGGGCGTGCGCAGGGTGCCAGAACAAACCCGCGTGAATGAACTGTACTGACACCGTGCTGTACTGACGGGATGACAGCGATGCGACTCGTATGCTATGGTCTTCACAGTCGCCGGGTGTCAACACGATTCAACACTCCACGGGAGACCGTGGAGTGGCAGACGGCGCTCTCCACCGCCACCGCCACCGGCGAAACATCAGACAAAGGACATCGCCCTCCGGAGGCCTCACCTCAGCTCAACTCGCGTAGTGGCAGGGGCTGAGGTGAAGACGCCGAGTGACTCCGGAAACGAGCGATGACGTGCGTGGAGCGTTTGGAGCTGAAGCGTGCACTAAATCATCATGCAGTCGTCCATTCCATTTCTGGGACTGCAGCCTGTCTGCTTGTGCGGTCCCAGCTACAGCATGGAGCTGCGCTGCGGCTGCAGGGCCTCGGTGACTCCGGGTCACAAGCGCCTCGGTCATGGGGCCGGCCGCGTGGATGAGCAGCCGCGAGCTGTTTTCCCTGTGCCGCCGCCTGCGCCGCCCGGGACTGCGCTCTCATTGAGAGCATGAGCTCTCAATTACCCGGCCTGGACACATGATCTCTCGGCAGGATCTGTGAAGGGGCCCAGTCACTGGATCGCGTTTCCCCCCACAGACGAGCAGTTTGGCATCGCTGCATGAAACAATCAATCCATGCCGTGGGATCCAGCGCCAAATGCCGTAGCCTCTGTCCAGGTTGTAGTGAATCGCAGAGGATCAGATGACTGGGAATGTATCGATCACTACTATAATATCATGTTGCACGGACAGTAAATGTCAGGATAAATAAAGCAGCAGCCTAAGATGTACTCACAGATTCGGGGCCGTATTATGAGAGTATGTTCAAATACAAGTGTCTGATGTGTCCCCGGGGGTAGCGGGAAGTTCTACTTTTTGAAGCCAGAATTGGCTTTCTTTTGGAGGAGGTCTCGTGGCAAATCCGTGCTTTTAAGAACACAAATGGCATTTAACCTGGGGAGGTGTGTTCACGCCAGCTAAATGGGTCCTGCCACTTCAAAATGGTGCGTGTCACAGGAGCTGAGAAATGTCTTGTGGAATCAGCGAGTCGCGCCCTGAGGACGCGTCAAGACGCGTGTACGAGCTGGATGAAGTCAAAGCGCCACGAACGAGCGCCACTGAGCGCTGTCAGATTTAGGTTAATGCGATATTCCGCCAAGAAATTGCCATATCGCAGCTCGTTCCGGGCCCTCAGATCCTCTGAAGTGCAGCGAAAACCGCAGATCAAACGCCCTTGAATCAATTACATAACAAGCAGGATGCATAAACAGCACGTCTGCCAGAGCCCCCCCCCCCCCCCCCCCAGGTAATAACAAGGCTTTCTTCGTGTCAACACTGCAGGCAAACAGGCATTCTTCAGCCTCGCTGATGAGCACATGCGATTATGAAATCCACATTTCATCACTCACTGGCTGCTGCCCCTTCCCCGTCTTCCCCCGCGCGCACGATAATTATTAAGAGAATTACATACAGGCATACGTGTCATTAGGAGGCACCGTAAAGAGGGAGACGCAGAGGGGGGCTGGTTATACACGGAGGCCTGTGGGCCTCTGCATCTTTTTAAGTGTGGGCAATAAAAAGCAGTCGCCACCTCCCGAGGGAGTCCTGGCCAATGGGAGGCCATTGAACCAACTTTTATGTGTCCTCGGAAAATGCTTGAGCATCCCCGACGCTGCTCCTCTCAGTCAGTCCTCAACATGCGCAGGTAGGACTGACCTCGAAGGGGGGGAAACTTCGTACCTGCGGCTCCTTCTGCTCCAGCGTCTCGCCCACCGCGCCTCCTCGCTCGGCCCCCGTCTGTCTGCCGTCGCGCCGGGGAGTGAAACATGGCCCTCCGCACCTCTGGTTTGACCAGGTAACGATCTCAAGTTCAGACGTCTACGCTACGGGCTCACCCCCCCTCCACCACCACCACCACCACCACCACCACAGAGCTTCAGGGAAGACCGTTTCGTTTTAATCTTCATGTAGAAGGAGGGAAGGGTGACGCTTTCCGGCACTCTGGTAATTCCGAGACTTTACGGCTGCAATCTGTAGCTTAACATAGATTAAAAGAGGAGGGCCATTTGCCATTAAATCTGGCCCACACACATACACACACACACACACACACACACAGACATGCAGGCGGCAAAGCTCCACCGTGTGATGTTTGAGCAGTGCGAAAGGCGTAAAAAGCTGGCGGCGTTTAGCCCTCCAGTGTTTCCATTTAATTTGTCGGGGAGCGGCTGAATGATTGAATTAATATTTGATCAGCACCTACAGCATCGCCATCTGTGTGCGGAGCCTTCTTCACAGGCCCCGCGCTCGGGGCCCCCTCGCGGCCTCTGCCACGGCAAACGAGGGGGCCAGGGGGGCCCCGAGAGCACCTGAAGGAGGCAGGGCGGGTGCCAGGAAACGCCGATGAGTGACAGGAGGGGGGCGAATGACGTGCCGTCCTCAAACGCGATTCCGCCGACTGGCTCTGTGAAAGGATATTTACTGCAATACTCATTATTTGGGGACTTTCCTCCCCTTCCCCTCCCTCACGTCTGTGCGAGGCTTCACCTTTGAAGTTCGGCAGCACTAAACATGTCACGGCGGTTAGGAAAAGGAGACCTTTAATCTCGCAGAAAGTGCACTTACGCTCACAGCGGAAAGGCTTGTACGAGCGCGTGTTTTAACGGCATCTCTCGCCGGTAGGATGGCAAGTGAAACGTTGGCTTTAGGACAGCTGTCAGCTCCGTGTTTTCACCGATCCGCGGAGCCTGGATGTTAATGATCACAGCGGAAACTCTCTGCGGGCCACGCAAAAGACGCCATTTGCTCTCACCTGTTTGCTGTTGAACTGTTGGGCACTCGGCTGCGAGTGTGAGCGCGTAGAGCGAGGAGCCACAAGTGCATTCAATAAAAGGCACGTGGAGATGTGAGGAAAATGAACTGACGTTCATCTGCACCAGACCAGAGTCAGACCACATGTTGTAAATGAATAGGCGGATGGATTGGGAAATAGTCCCATGTACTTCTCATTCCCTCCCACATCCTAGAGGAGGACAGTTCCCACACTACTGTAGGGCTGCGGGAGATGCTGCCTTAATGTTAACATCCTCTGCGTGCAGAGGCCTCCCTGACTAAGCCGAGTGTCACTTTCTGTCCCTCACACACACACACACGCACGCGCGCACACACCTCCCCGATAGAGCCGGCGCTCTGCAGATGGGTTACCCCCCTGCTTCATTCCTCTGTGAGACCGATGAGCTCCCCACCTTTTGCCTCCGGACAGAAGCGGCCCGCCACCGCTATCCGTCATGCGGACGGCGGCTGTGGGATGGTTGTGGGGAAAGCGGCACGGCCTCGGCTATCGTTTACCCCCCCCGCCCCCCTCCTGCACTATTTAAACAGGCTGGCTTCATGATGAATTGACGACGCCCGTGTTTGTTTATGCGTTCATCAAACGTGAATGCGCTCGGCGTGGAGACGAGTCCAACGCGTGTCTGACCCGGGCACTCTGAGGCCTGGACGATTGGTGCGATTTGGTTAAATTGGACCCGAGTGGGCGTGGGGGGGCCAGCGGGCTCTTCCAGGTCTCAGCTGCTGAGCGAACAGGCGCTCGCAGACATATCATTGCCTCCAGCTCAAAGAATGGCCCGTTAGATCAGCCCACGCAGTGATCACACAATTTGCAAATGATTATAATGATCTGTAACATATGACTTCACACTGGCAAATGTGCAAATACTTGACTTAAGCAAAGGAAACAAAAGTCCAGTGTTGAGCAGAGCTGCTAAATCCTCCCCTGACACCTCCAGTAAACATCCAGCCCTTTACGTGCATGCGCTCAGCAGTAGACGTGCTGGGACCAAAACATGCGTGTGTGCACCTCTTGCTCGGTGCAGCGCTGACAATCGTGCAGCATTCATGGTAATCTCCTTTTTTTCCCCCCGTCCCTGCATGTCATGTGAAGGAACAGTGTAAATGTGCACAGAAGACACAGGCCAAAAAAAAAAAAGCTTCACGTCGTCCCCGTGGGGCTTCATTGATTCCGACTCGGAGGAGCTGTCAGAGGGGGTTTAGACGCATGAGCGAGTGCTGATTCTCTCCATCATTCCTGAACAGGAAGCCAGCCTGGCATCCGTCGGCGGCACCGGACTCCCCGCTCCTCTCCCTCCTCGCCCTCGCCCTCCTGCACCTCCTCCTCCTGGCCGCTCCAGCTCTTGGACGTGAGTATGCGGGGCAAAATCATCGAGCGACCGTCCACCCCGGACGCTGACACACGTGAACGCACACGGGGGGGGAGGGGGCAAAAGGGACTCGTGTTATCGCTTGCACGTCGACCCACTCGCTAACGTCCCCCAAGCCCGAATGAGCCCAGACAGACGAGGCGCGCGCGGGCTTTGTGACTTTCTGCACGTGCATGGCACACGCGCGGCTTCATCTCCCTCCTGTTGCACTAATGGCTGCCCCCCCCCCTAGCGCGATGCTGCGGCGGGCCGGGCCTCCAACCACCCGGGACCTGAATTGCGGGATCATAAATACCGCCCCGCCGCCCCCGAACCCATTCCTCGGCAGTGGTGCGGGACCCGGGAACGGCTTCCAGATGTGTTGCCTCCACGGCGCCCGCTGCAAATGAGCTGACTCAGGTCAATCACTGAAGAGTGTGTGTGCGTGTGTGTGTGTGTGTGTGTGGGGGGGGGGGGGTGTTCTTCTGGCTGTCACCATCCTGGTTTCCACTTACTTTTAAGAGGCTCTTCCACCCCGCTATAACACGGAGAGCGCCCTCTTCTGACACATCACAGGAATTGATTTGAAATGGCAATAGTGAGACTTTATTCCTCAATTCGCACATCTTCTGGAGTTGCCGTATATGCAGCCATGCTTTTATTTTGTAGGCGATCTCTGCCCGCGTCAGGGTGCAGATCCAAACGCAGACACGGCGGCGATGAGAGGCGAGCTGGGACGGCGGCGCGATCTATTAGCGGCCGCCGTTTCCACCGGAGGAGCCTTCCGTCTCGATGAATCACGCACGCACGCACACAAAGAGGAGGAGGCTCACCTGCAGTATTGACCCCCCCCAAACCGATGACATATGGCTCCACGCAGCACCGGCCCCTGCATTCATCAGCATTAGGTTTCCATCTCCGGTTGACGTTTCTGGATCACGGGGAGGGTCCGCGGCATAGATCTGGGGAGGGCGCGCCGGTCGGAAACGCTGTCAGTGCATCTGTCCCCCCCAGGATGCGCCGTCCCAATCGAACCGACCGCCAAAGCATTGCTTTGTGTCCCGCTCGGCGCCACGCGCACCCAGACACGATTATTTGACCCTTTTTTCTGCTGTCTCTTTCCCTCCGCCAGAGCTCGACTTCAACCGGCTGGACGGCGACACGGTGTGCCCGCCCATGAGAAGCGGACAGGATGACCTTCCAGGTGCTGTGACCGCCAGTGGGGGGGGGGGGGGCAGGGGGGGACCAGCAGCAGCTAGCAGGAGCCGCTGGAAAATCCCCATAAGAGGGGGAAAACAGGCGGCGGATTTAATTAGTGAGAGCAGGGTGGGCGGCCTCGCGCCTCCAGACACCTTCGGATTTCAAATGAGGCAAATAAAAAGTTCCACGCGCGCTTTACGCGGCTGTAGCTGGAACAATTCGGCCTCAGCAAGATTGTAATTGTCCACAACCGCCCCGGCAGTCTCACGTCCCCCCCCCCCCCTCCCACATCTGCACTCACTTCTGCTCTGCGGTCTGACAAGACGTGCAACCATGCAGCCTGATCCCGAAAAACAGAAAACTAATGCCTCAAACCTGAAAGATCTGCGCTCTTGCACTAAACACATGAGTAACGCCGCCGCCCCGTCTCCCCCGCCGCGCGCAGGCTTCGATCTGATCACCCAGTTCCAGCTGGACGTGATCGCCCTGAAGGGCGTGAGGAAGGTGGACGGCTCCACTCCGCACCAGGTGGCCTACCGCCTGGACAGGGAGGCCAACTTCCAAATTCCAACCATGTGAGTACAGTAAAGAGGGGTCGGGGGGGAGGGGGGGGCTTTCAAAGCAGCAGGTGAGATGGCGAGGCGAGGCGGCGCCCCCCCCCCCCCAGTGCAGGTGTTTGCCTTATTACAGGTCCGGCACAGATGTCTCTGCGTGGCGGGCAGCGTGTAATCGGCCAAGCGTGTCTCAACTCATTCGGCATCCGTCAGTCGCGGGGGCGGAGCCGAGGCGTTCTGTGCGCGAGTGAAATGACAGCGCCTTATGGACACTGCTCCAAGCCCTCTGCCTCTGGGCGAAATGCAAAGTAGAAGGGACTTGCCACCTACTCACTTTGCTCCGTGTGCTGCGCATATGCCTCCCTTTCCCTTATGCTGCATGAAGTACACCTTCCTGTTAAGATATTCCCAACTTTGTAACTCAAGATTGGTTTAGGTAAGGTAAACTATGCACCGCGCCCCCCCGGACCCTCCGGAATGCAGTCCCGACGCACTTCAAAAGCTTTCATCGTCCGTCGTAAATCCTCAGCCTAATGAAGCTGACAGAGGGGTTTGGAAGTGATTTAAAGCTAGTTAGCTTTTGTAGGGTCCTGTCACACCCCTCCCTGCCGGGAATCCGCATCACGTGTCAGCCCGAGACGAGCTCCCCCTGGTGACGCAGCAGCGCCACGTACTGATGACCGTAGCTGCATGATGCCACCGTATCCCCAGTAGCACCTCACATGGTGGGGGCAGAGTACGCAGCGAAGCCCAAAAGTTATGGTGCCACAGCAACAAGGTCCTCTAAAACATTTCTCTTGTTGGTCAGTAGCGGCTCCAGCCCTTCTCCCTAAGCGAGTGGGTCTGCTGGAGGCTCCCCGTGCGCCTGGCCCCCCCCAGCCTGCCGGGCTAATCCGTTCCCTCCTCTCACGCGCTGTTACGTAAGCGGCTGGCACCCTGCGTCCGCGCCGCCCGGCCCCCGTCACACTGCATGTAAATGCAATGCTGGCCTCCTCCTCGAGCCTCTGTGCCCTCGAGCCCCTGCCTCTGCCTGGTTTAGGCCTCGCTCCTCTCTTGTCGTTACTCTCTCCGGGGCATATGCGGCGCATGCCTGGCCCTGGGGCCGAGCCGGAGCGCGGCCTTGGTTTGTTTTACGGGCTCGCAGGAAACGCTTCCTTTTACTGCCTCGCCTTGATCATTTACAAGACGGTAAAAGTGCGCGCCGCCCGCTGCGGAGCTGGCCCATTAACGGGCCGGGAAAGCAGCAGCCCGCGGACGCTGAGCAGGCCCGCCTGCTGGAATAGGAGCCGTGATTCAGGGGCCCCAGCAGCTGGCCCGGGCTACAGCGGCGCGCCCCTCCTCTCAGGAGGAGGGAGCCGGCAGGTTGAGAGAGACGTGCTCGGGCCTCTCCTTTGAACGCCGCACGGGTGGAGGGCATCGCAGGAGACGCGTGACACGGACGATCCGGAGCCGTCGTTCAACGCCGCATCCCGCCGCCCATCAGGCGAGCGTCCCTGCGGAGTGGTGTGCCGGGGCAGCACCGCCTACAAAGCAAGTTAACAAATGTGTTGAGACAGCCAGCCCGGGCCTGGTCCCACAGACGCTGACAGGACCGGGCGGCCGACAGGCGCTCTGACACCTGTGGGCTGTGGGGGAGAAGCTGCAGGTCCTCCCTGACATGAACGGTCAGTCTGGGCCCGCTGCAGCACCCACATGCTGCTCTGCAACTGAAAAACCCTGCCATGGCCCTGAACCTCTGGAGTCCCGGAGAAGCTGCAGGTCCTCCCTGACATGAACGGTCAGTCTGGCCCCGCCACAGCTGAAAGCAGCGTAGCTCCCAGCATCTACATGCTGCTCCGCAACTGAAAAACACTGCCTTATTTGCCCTGTGCCCCCGAGACAGTAACTGAAGTACGGCGGAACCTCGACACCCTATTATAGGACAAATTCACAATACGAGTCAGGCTTCGAAGAAGAAACCAAAAGTGCCACCCAACAGCATTCCTCCCGGTCCTTTATACACTCATAAACTGATATTTCAATATTATATTAAAACTGTCGTTTATTTACACTTTATACCACTGTATACGAATGTTCCCATTTACATAATATGGAAATTCTAAGATACGAAAGCAACTCCAGAACAAATTAATTTCGTATTGATACAGTATAATGGACAGAGCTGAAGTTTTATTTTAACCTCAGAGTGTCATACAACACAACACTGTGTGCTCTCAGTCAAGGGCATGTGCTGTAGGTTGATGTGTTCTAAATCCAGCCAAATCAAATTCACTGTCATGCAATGGACAGAGGTCAGCTCCAGTGATCAGTTTGCACAGGCCCAGTGTCTGATTTCATCCTGTCATACCTACTGGGCCTCTGGTGACCCACACCCCGCGCTCTCCTGCCCCCCCCCCCCTCCGCAGGCTGAACTTCCCCCGCGGCTTCCCGGACGAGTACTCCTTCATGGCCACCTTCCGCATGATCAAGAGCACGGTGAACAAGGTGTGGAACGTGTGGCAGGTGGTGGACGAGGACGGCAACAAGCAGGCGGGCCTGCGGCTCAACGGCGAGCAGCAGGCGCTGGAGTACTTCCTGATGGGCGCCGACGGCGGCCTGCAGACCGTCACCTTCCCGGGCCTCTCCGTGCTCTTCAACACCAAGTGGCACAAGGTGATGATCGGCGTGGAGCGCGAGCAGGTCACGCTCTACGTGGACTGCCAGCCCGTGGACCGCCGGCCCATCAAAGGCAAGGGCCCCATCAACACGGAGGGCGACACGCTGATCGGCCGGCTGGACGCCGACCCGGACACCTCCGTGGTGGTGAGTCGGGGGCCCGCAGAGCCGCCGGGGACAGAGGGGGAACGGAGGGAGCGCGCTGACGTTGTCCTTATCCCCCCTTCCAGTTCGAGCTCCAGTGGATGCTGATCCACTGCGACCCCAAGAGGGCCCAGAGGGAGAGCTGCAACGAGCTGCCCGCCACCGAGGTACAGTAGCCGGGGCCCGGCGTCCACCCGCCGCGCTCTGAGGTTTCTCTCTGGGCTGATAGGACGCAGACCCCCCAGACAGCGCTGCACAGCTGCTAACACACGCATCCCCCCCCCTCCCCCCGGTAGATCCGTCCACAGGTCGCTGCCCATCCATGTGTTTTTCCCCCAGCCCCGAGACGGGGGCCGCAGTGGTACGGGGGCAGAGCTGTTAGGAGGCAGCCAGAGCTCACTGGCCCCGTTTAAAACCCCCGTCGCGCCGAGCCAGAGCCCTCTCGGAACACTTTCACAATACTGAATAGGAGGCTGCTTCAATGTAGAGTGTGAGATCGGGAGGAGAAAAAAAGCCTCCCTGGATGAAGTGCAAGGGGGTTTTTCTTCCCCTCGCAGTTTAACTTGTGCCACTTGTGCGACGAGCGGGCCCGGTACCACTCAGCCTGGCTTTGCATGGTCACGTCTAATCCCCAACACGAACAACAGTGATACTGTAGGATAGAGGCATCCAGCCATATGACACCTGTTCACGCCTAATGTTTACGAGTCTGTAGCGTCTCCGTTTGGAAACCGAAACCACTGTGCAAGCGGAATTCTCTGCAATCTGTAGAGGCGACGGAAATCGAAACCCTTTGAGCTGAAAGATCACCGGGTGTGTTGAGACAGAGGTCCGGGCGAACCCCAGCCTGACGTCCCTGCCTCTGCTCCGGCCTGGTCCACAGGCGTGGGACTCCTTCTGCAGGGACTCCAGTAAAAACTCATTCATAGCAGATCCGCGGAGAGAACGTCTGACAGGGCGCGAGATTTGAGGCAGACAGGCCCCCCCCCCCCCCCGGAGCTCTCTCTCTCTCCCTCTCTCTCTAAGGTGTCAGGCTAACTGGGCTGCACCCGGCTGGAGGAGCGTCAGCACTGCGGGCTGCGTGCTGGATGTCCCTAGGACAGCATGACATACTCACTACTAGGAGCTGCTGACACTTTGGTGGTGTGAGGGCCTGTGCGGGGACTTTCACTAACTCTCCCTTTCTCTGGTTGTTCTTGCTTCTTCAGATGTATGCCAATGCTGAGGTATTTATCCCACTTCCTTTTTTGCTCTGTGGTTTATCTCATCATCATCATAATAATAATAGTAATAATAATAATAATCTTACTTGCAGCGCTTTGGGTTGCCTAATTGCCTCGTCGCTCTGTTCTGAGTCTAATGTATCGGTGGCGGTTTAATGTGTCTGCTTGTGTAGGCCATTCACACGTTTCCACACTAATTTACACATGGAACGCACAGTCTCAGCCCAAAGGCCCCGGACTAGAAACACGTCTGCAGGCTGCAATAAGCATGGTGCATTAACACGTATGGGTCTTTTACATGGATTGGTCATTATTAGTGGGAATACTTGCCAAAAGGACACATCAAAGGACGTTTGACTTAAAGTAGAACGTTTCGCCCCTTCAGGATGAATAATGAAGTCGTATTCAAAGTGTTGCCTTCATCACTGCCATTGGCTGACTGCTTGTCTCCACTCTCAGCCTGACAAATCCCTCCAAGGCCCTCCAGGACCCCCTGGCCCCGAGGGCCCCAAAGGGCCCACCGGAGAGAACGGCAGAGATGGACGAGATGTGAGTGTCCTCCTCGTGTCTTACTGTCAGAGCCATCTCTCTCAGCACGGCTTTCGAGCTTTCTGCTCCTTGTTTTTTGGGTCATATTTGAGTCCCTCTCTTGTTTTCTGTGTCTCCCAGGGTCTCCCCGGTTCTGCTGGCAGTCCAGGTCTCCCTGTGAGTAGGACACACTTCAAGTCACGTACTGCAGACTATCCTTTCACAGAGGACTGACCAAGATGCTTCAACTACTTATCAATATACAGCACAGTACATATTACTAAGATGCTGTTAAATTGAGGCATTCACTGTCATGATTTTTGCATTTAGAAATGAAAAAGGGAGTCTCATTTGGTGGCTCTTGCTATTCAGCTTTATATGAATATTAGATAATAGATATTCTTTACAGTGTACTGCACAGTTCTACTGGGGCCCCTAACCCGCATATGAACTCCCCACGTAACTTAAGCTGTGTTTACCGCATCCATTACTTGGCGAGACCACTCCCACCCGGCAGCTGAAGTCTGCGTCTCTCTCCCCCCTCTCCTCCGGGCATTGCGCATCTATTGGCACCACATAGCAGGCGCGGTCACAGATGAGAGGAGCCCATGCATGTATTCATGAGCTAGATTTGAGAATGCGATCAGCTTTGAACAGCAAGCGCTTTGAAGCCCGGCGGGCCGCCGCTCTCGGGTCGTAGCTCGGCCCTGCACCTTCCCAGCGCTACAGTGCTCCGGAAGCACACGGCTTAAACCCCCCCCCCCCAAAAACTACATGTTTGTCCTTTAAGACACAGGAACATAGAGTAGAGCTGTGCACAGTGTGATATGAGGAGACGCGCTGATACCCCAACCTTGAGCGGGGGCCCCGGGGTCAACCTGGGGCTGCGTGGGCCCGGCCGGGCCCGCTAGCGCCCGGTGTCCTAGCGACGGAGATGAAGCTTGTTGTGCCGCCTTGTCTGCGTCCGTCTCCCAGGGCAGCAAGGGGGAGCAGGGCGAGATCGGCCTTCCCGGACAGCGCGGCGTGCCGGGCCTCCCGGGAGTACCGGTAGGGACCGTCGCTCCAGCCCCCGTGTACGGAGGTGCCCCCGTGGCCGCCGCCGCCTCCTCACTGTTGTTATTGTCCTCCCCGCAGGGTTCTCCTGGCACCATGGGTCCCAGAGGGCCGGTAGGGGAGAGAGTAAGTACCCGTCTCACTGGCTCGTCCCGTGTATGACCGTGGAAGTGATTGGTGTCTTTCCACCCTCCCTCTGCAGGGACTCCCCGGCTTTCCTGGACCTCCGGGTCCTCCAGTAAGTGCAAAACGCTCTGAAATGGAGCAGCCTCGCTCACAACGGGTTCCTCTGGTGCTCCAGGTTTATCTGAATACAAACGTCTCTCTCCACAGGGCCCAGCGAGTGAAGGACCCCCCGTACGTGATTCCACCGCAACCCACCTTGTCATTCCACACTGTGTACACAGACTGTATGTGTCGACTGTACTGTATTAAGCGGTGAGTGTCGGTGTCTAACAGGGACCCCCAGGGAAACCAGGAACCCCAGGGGACGAAGGAAACATCGGCCCCGAGGTCAGACTTCAACTTCAATTGGGTTGTTAAACTCTCAGGGGCACCAAAGAGTGGAGGTTTTTAATTTGACTACACGTCAGTGGATGAAAATAGTGAGAGATAAGTTGTTATAGTCTCACTCACTCACATGTATTTACATGCCAGTGCAATCCTGTACTTCACCTCAGGTTACTCAAGCATCAAAGAGAGAAAGCAGCATCGTGTCAGGACTGCATGTTTCGTTTAGGAGCCTGGTCAGCAGTGAAATGATGCCCAGATATTGCTGTCCCAGCACGTAGGAAGAGGACTACATCTAGGCCTGACACTCCGTCCGACTGTAGAGCGGCTCTCGCTTGTAATTCTCCTTTCATGCCGCCGTATTTCTACTGGCATTGAAGGCCTGCGGGGCCTCTCCCACCCTCGACGGGCCGTTGCAGACAGAGTGCCGAGTTGAGGTGGCTGCGTGCATAAATAGCTGGAGAGCGTCCTCCAGGGCCAGCTCTAAATCACAGCGTCGTAAAGCTGCCCGCTCCTGTAAAGGCTCTGCTCCTGGTCGCCTCTCCGCCTGTTCGACGGGACGTGATCCCATGTTTCCTCCACTCGCAGGGTGCGGTCGGACCCAAGGGAGACGCCGGTGCTGCCGGACCGCCTGGTCCTCCCGGTCCACCAGGGCCCGTGGTAGGAAGCCCGACTGGCCCGCGCTCTGCCAACGGCTGCTAATTCACCCCCTGCTCTTCACACATGCCACGATGATCACATGCGCAGATACTGAGACCGCGCTCGTCCACTGCATGGTCTCCTCTCGTCCAAGTAGCATCTCCATCTCTAATTGGCCGATGGAGAGTGCCCAGAATTGACCTCGTCTAGTGTCATTACTGAGGACAGCACTTGAGCTGTGTGACGAGTGGAGTCTGAGACCTCCATCTCAGCGAGGTCTGGTTTCTCTATATTTACACCAGTCCATCCCAAATCCACAGTATCTCTGTTTCTGTTCTGGAGGTGTTGAACGCCCTTGGCTTTTATAGGTTGGTAGAGTCTTGGCCCCTCTGTGTGGAGCCTAGAGTCTCTTTAATGGCTGTTTAGCCCCCAGATAATAGTGTAATAGTATATCGTATAAAACGTCAGTATCCGCAATGTTTTCATCGTTTGATGGTCAACATCAGCCTCACGCCTCCGCCCTACTAACCCTCACACTAATGGATCACCGTGATCCGCACGTTTCCGCTTGAGCTCAGATGTCAATGTGAAACGATGAGTCTGTGGTGGCGCCGCATGCCTCAGTGTCTCCTCGCACCCGCTCCCGGTGGATTTCTGCCTGACGCGGACATCTAAACGCCCCGCCGCTGCTTTAGATGTCGCTGTGCTGTGTTTTAGGGGCCGCCTGGTGCCAGCAACGAGGGCAGTGGGGAACCTGTGAGTGTTTCATCGCCTTCCATTCTGCCTAATGTTCCCTGGGTGGCGTGTGGTTTCGGTGGGGGGGGGGATCAAACGGTGGCAGCTGCGCACGTTGAATATGTCGCTGTTTGACTGCGTGTGTGTGTGTGTGTGCGCGTGTCCATGTTTGCAGTGCCCTGCTTCCTGCCCGGCCGGACCTCAGGGGCTGCCCGGGCTGCCGGGGATGAAGGTGAGGACTGTCATCATGGAGACTAAAGCTGCCTCAATGAGTCACGACATACCGTAGGTCATTGCTCGGAGCGGCTCAGTGAGAGAGACGGACACGCCGTGGACTCTTCGGTCAAAGCGGCCGGCCGGGCCAAATCTCTCACCCCCGACCACGGTCCTGGCAGGGTGACTCAGTGGTGGAGGGGAGGTAACCCCCCCCCCCCCCCAATCTAGTCAGTGTGCAGGTGGCAGCAGCGTGATTGCGTTAGCCGTAGCCTGGTCCACGTCAGGAAGCAGCCGCTGCTTGGAAGGCAGGAAATGAGGCCCCACTTACTGTAAGAGGAGGAGGAGGGAGGGAGGGGGGGAGAGCTCCGGGATGGATCTGGACACTCCATTCATATACAGATAGGCAGGCAGCCTCTGCTCTGACACTGAGAGGAGAATGGGATTAATGCTAATACTAATTGCTGCCCCCCGCCCCCATACACACACACAGGGACACAAAGGTCTGGCTGGTGAACCTGGGAAAGACGGAACACCCGGAGAGAAGGTGAGCGCGGGCTGCGGGGTCCCCCTCCCTCACAGCATGGAGAGGGGCCCCCCGTCTTACTGTATGTAGGCCCTCTTTTAATTGCTCTACACAGTGATGTCGGTGCTGGGCTTTGATCCATCCTTCCTCCCTTCCTTTCGTCCGCAGGGAGAAGCCGGGGCGGCCGGGCTCCAGGGCCCGCCGGGGCGCATGGGAGACGACGTGAGCACGCCCACCCTGCGCCCACCTTGTTTCCTTGCTGTCGTTGTGACGTTTTTGTTTCACGCGCTCTCTGCTCGCTCGTCCTCTCAGGGTCAACGAGGGCCCATCGGCTTCCCGGGCAGCGCAGGAGAAAAGGGAGACCGAGTCAGTCAAATGCCAAACACGGTTTGTTCCTCTGGGAGCCGGCGGCATCGCCCTAACAGATGAGCCCTCTGTGTCTCCTAGGGTCCTCCCGGTTTCAATGGCGTCCCGGGACCCACAGGCCCACCCGGGGCTCCCGTAAGCGGCTCCACACTGATTCACCTCTCCGCTGCACTGTGGCCCCTCTGACTGACTCTCTTCCCTCAGGGCGTGGAGGGGATCCGTGGACGCCAGGGCGTGGAGGGACCCAAGGGCGAGGAGGTGAGTGGGGCTCCTTCCCTCCAGACCCTGGATAGCACGAACCACTGTCTGCAAGACTCACTCAATGTTGTCCTCCATCAGGGAGCCGTCGGACCCCAAGGGGAGGTGGGGCCTAAAGGGGACCAAGGAGAAGTTGTGAGTACACTGATGGGACTGGACAGGCCTTTCCCGTGGCTCTGTCACACCGCGGCACATCGTGAGGATGAGCAGCGTGGTGACTGCGCGCTGTCATCTTGCAGGGGGAGCCCGGCGCAGACGGCCTGGACGGACTACCTGGAGTCAATGGGACCAAGGTCACTCTGAGCTGCAGCCGCCGGCACTGGTTTGCCGTAGCACCGCAGCATTTAGGCTGTCGGATACAACGCTAAACGCAGACGTGGAACACATTGAGAAAGACCACTCTTCATCTGTATGAGCACTGGTCTCCACAGTACGCGCTGACCGAGGTCTCCTTCAACAGGGGGAGCCTGGGACTCCCGGAGCTGTCGGGATCCGGGGGATCGTGGGCATTCCTGTGAGTACGACCTCGCCCCCGCTCGCTGTGTCTCACGCGACGAAGGCCGGGGGGCACGGGCCAGCTCAGATAAACGAAACGTGAATGTCAGGCGGCCGCGGGGGGAGGGGGGAAATGCCAAGAGCGCGTTGACCTTTGCTGTACGAGTGAGCCCGACGAGAGGCCGCCGATAGTGGTCGGACGCAGAGGAGTCTCATCCCCTTGCAGCTTCCTGCGTCAGGGCTCTTTCGACTCGTCCGGACACGGTTTAAAGCTCCCACACGCTGTGGGACAACGCGTCCTCGTAGTAGCAAACCACCGAGTCGACACAAGGCTCCGAAGTCCTTGGCCGATTCTCCGACTTGTGGTTCCAAAGCCGGAAGCTAGCAATGGAAGCGACTCCCCCGTGGGGCCTCTGGGGCAGAGACGGGACACTAAGCTGCTCTCTGTCGTCCTCTAGGGGCTGCCAGGGAAGCAGGGAGTGGTGGGGCCCACAGGCGCAAAGGTAAGTGCCGTCACGTGGCGCGTCAGAAATGCCATGTCCGCAGCAAACCATGCAAATGGACCCAGAAACCGGAGGAATGACACAGGGCTTGTGCTCTAGGGCGACACCGGAGCTGACGGAGCCATCGGGCCGGTCGGACTTCCTGGAAAAGCCGTACGTCTCCCCCTCCTCCTCCTCCTCCTCCTCCCCCTCCTCCCCCTCCCTCCTCCTGCCCCCGCTTATCATATCACATCTCGTTATGCGTCGGCGTGCTGCACGACCGGTGACGTCTGTGATGGTCTGTCCTGCAGGGCGAGCCTGGGAAGCCGGGCCTGGACGGGAAAGCAGGAGACAAAGGCTCGACTGTGAGTGCCCGTCTGCCACGGCAGATAGGTCACAGTGGACCACGGACATGTTTCACGCAGAGGACACGATTGTGTTGCCCTGCGCGAGCACTAGTTGCACTAGTTGCGGTCAGCTGACGTGTCAACTGAAGCTGAAGCGTCCGTGTGTGTTTGTCTGCTACTTTTCCAGGGTGAAACGGGAAAACAAGGACCAATAGGGCCCGCAGGTCCCCCTGGCATTGAGGTGAGACACTAACTACTATTTTATTATCGCTAGCAGTAGTACTAGTAGTAGTATTAGCAATAGAATATGAGGTAAAGGCACTAGCAGTAGTGTGGTAGTAAGTTCAACACAGAGCATACTCTCACCTCTTTCAAATCAGAGCTCAGAGCTCATCTCCTCAGACAGCCTCACTCGCTCCCATTGTTTTGCTCTCTACTGTGTGTCTATGACGTGTTTATCCTCCACTGCTGTGTTTTATTGTTCTTCTAAGTTGTACAGCAATCTCTAGCCTTGTGAAGAGCACCCTAGAGCATAATGCAGGATCACCTTTTCAGATTGTAACAGTCTGTCATCCGCTAACGGACAGATTTGCACATTTTGCTGCTTATTCTGGAGTTGTAGAGATTGGGTGCTGAGCGTTGAGTAAGTTCTCCAGATGTGTGAAACGGCTCTCGCAGGAGCCTACAAACCGCATGTGCTCCTAGCAACACACATAGATGGAGGAGTGATGCTCAGCTGGAATAATAACCACTCATAGAGACCTTTTGGCTGAACAGTGGTGTGCACCTACCTCTGAGGATGCTCCTGAGGAAGAGGTCTCACTGTACGTAGCGAGGCACTAGCAATTTAGTAATGAAGTCACTACTTGACTATTTGGAGTTGAGCTGCCGTCAGACAGGGATGTGATGAAACGTCTGGAAGTGAAGCCACATGGATGGATGTGTCGCGCTGTGCTTCCAGGGTGAGAAAGGAGAGAAGGGTGACACCGGTGCCAAAGGGATGAAGGGTCACACTGGCCACAAAGGTGATCAGGTAGGACAACGCTCACCCCTGTCTCTTCCAAGTGGACCCTGTGACAATGCAACTGTTGAGGTCAGAGGACGTAATGCTGTGTCACTGGTTGTTTAGGGGCCTGTTGGACCGGAGGGGGCGAAAGGAAGTCAGGTAACAACAGTTTCTTTTCGTTTGAAAGCGTGCCTCTCACGTCTCACTTGTCCAGTCCGGTGGCTTCACACTCACCGTGCTGCTGTCGTGAACAGGGGGACCCAGGTGTGATGGGAGACATCGGGGTCAAAGGAGACCAGGTAGGGACGCCACGCGCCTGATACAATCTGCTCATAAATATGAAACAAGTCCACTAATGTGTTTCTGTGTGTGTGTGTGTGTGTGTGTTTCAGGGCCCTCCTGGTGTGACTGGACTCAAAGGAGAGGTATAACAGAAGCTGAAGTCTGTGCCGAGGTTCTCACATCTCTGTCCAGAGCCACTTTTATCGATCCCCGGGGGGGGGAGGCTGGGGGGGAAAGCATTACAGATGAAATGTTTAGAGAAAAGCAGGGGATGGGAGGGAGGAGGTGGTGATTGTTCTCCGCTCTCTGACACCCTCAGCGTGGAGAGAAGGGCACGAGAGGGGCGACGGGGGAGCCCGGGAGAGCAGGCAGGCCGGGCCACGAGGGTCTGGCCGGGCCGATGGGGGCACGAGGACTGGAGGGAGAGCCCGGCCTCCCTGGATCGCCGGGGCCCAGAGGTCTCCCTGTAAGTGTCAGGACGGCACGGCGCGTCTACCTGAGAATGGCAATTCAGCACTCGGCATTGTTTGTAAGCTCGCGGGCTCGGCTTTGTGTTTCTGCAGGGTCCCAAGGTGACGGACGAGAAGCTGCGAGAGATGTGCTCGGCGGTCGTTGAAGGTGCGGTCCGTCCTCTTCAACCAGGCTTCGTTGACAGTGAGACACATATGCAACCTGTGTCTGCATGGTTAGATAACTCTTTCTTTCTGTGGCCTCGGCCTTTGTCCGTCCAGAGCAATTGGCGGAATTCATGAAAGAGCTCCTGAAGAGGCCGGCAGCCATCGGAGCCCCTGGTACTCCGGGACCAGCGGGCCCTCCCGGACTCCCGGGACCAGCTGGAGAGGCGGGGGGGGCGGGAGCCCCCGGGCCCGTGGGGCCCAAGGGACACCCGGGTTTCTTTGGACTTCCAGGCGCGCCGGGCAAGAAAGGTCAGCGAGCCCAGGGAAACCTGCTCTGTTAACAGCGGTGAACTCCGAGTACAGCCCTCCTCTAGAGCAGCGTAGTGTCTGGCTCCAGCCTCCTCGAGGAGAAAAGCCTCGAGTGGCTCTAGAGCTCCTCAGTGCGCCTTACCCTCAGTGCGGTGGCTAAGCTGAGCAGTTGCGATAGCTTTCCGCCTCTCCTCTCCTCCTCGCCTCTCCTCTCCTCTCCTGAGGAGCATCCACAACTAACACGGCGGATGCACTGGCAAGAAATGAGATGAGGCCCGGGGTGAAAGGAGGCAGCGGGGTCCTGGCAGCCAGCCTGTGTCCTGGCAGGTTATGTAAAGCGGCGCTCCGCAGATGGAGGGGGATTCACCCATGCATGGCATTATACAATCAATGAGTCGGCAAACCAGGCCGAACCGGAGCGCAGCCATTACGCTCCCTAATTACATCCCCGTAAGCTGTGAAAGCGGCGTGCCTCTCCATCTCATCCCCACATTAATGTGTGTGCGCGTGTGTGTGTGTGTGTGTGTGTGTGTGGGGGCAGGTGATCCCGGGGAGAAGGGAGATAAAGGAGACCGGGGCGAGGACGGCGTGGGAATCAAAGGCAGCCCGGGCGCTCCAGGAGAACCAGGTAAGGCTGGGCCGGAGAGCTGACACGCAGCAGCCGTCCCCCCTCTTTGGTAGAGGTGACAGTGAGCTTCCTGGGAGTGGCTTTGTCAGAGGGAGGGATGGAGACTGGATCGTGTCTCCCCCTCCTCTTAGAGCTGCCTTTGTTTGCAGGTAGACACTAACAGCAGACTCTAACCCGTGTCCTCCCGTCTCCATCTCAGGTGCCCCGGGCGCTCCTGGCGTCGGCAAGGACGGCAAGAACGGAGAGCGCGGCGAGGCAGGGAGCCCCGGGGCCCCCGGAGCGCCCGGCCCCAAGGGCCCCTCGGGGGCCCCCGGCCTCTGTGACCCCTCCACCTGCATAAGCCGGCTGCCGCCTCTCTACATGGTCAGCGGGAAGAAGTCTGCTGGCTACAAGCAGCCCTGAGACACGGCGGCAGCAGCTCCCTGGAACGTTCCGGAGCACACCCTAAAGTGGCCCCCACCCCCCCACCCCACCCCCACCCACCTGCTGTCGGGGCCCCCCAGGGCCCTGGCGGGGGCCGCCACCCCCGGGAGTCTCCGCACGTCTCTGAACCACTGAGCTAAGGCGCAAGGGGAAGGCCCAGCAAGGCCCGACTGTAGAATACTGTATAGACGTTTTAACTTGTACGTGATCTCAGTGAGAGCTTCTCCCACGTCCAGCTGCTACTGACGGCCCAGCCAGCCACGTCCACCCCCTCCCCCCTCCTCCTCAGCAGGCTGTGAACTACCAGTGAAGGGGACCCTCCTCTTGTGCATGCACCAATAAGCTCCCGAAAACCAAACGACAACAAAACGTCCCTTCTCTTCTCCTCTCTGTGTAAAGTATTGCATCGTCCCCCTGCAGCGATGAGCCAGTTAGAAGCAGACAGGTGTTTGTCCAGACCCCAGCAGACCCCCTGACTCCTGCAGCAGCACGCTCCCTCTCGCCGGATCACACGCTCGGAGTTTGTCACGTTATTGTTCCTTTTTTCAAACCGTGTAATAAAGTGATGTGTTTTGGAGGCCTGTGCGTTGGCCCGTCTCTAACATGCGCGCGTTTACTGCTCCGCACATTCGTGCGGCGTCATCGCTGGCATGACCGCACGGTCGAGAGAGTGAAGCGGTCTGGAATGCATACATGTGGTGAGGAGCGTCCTCCGGTAGAGAGCACTGGAGACGAGCTGTGGGACTGCCCCGGACTCCGGAGGGCGTCTGGCCGTTGCCGGGATACCGAGGCGAGTCAACAGCGGCCCCGTCTCCATCTGCACAACACAAATAGGTTTACAGATCAAACGTGACCTTTTCCCAAAGTGGCCACGCAGAGAGCGGAGCTGTGATTGAGCTGATCTGAACAGGGCTTCCAGCCACCGGGCCCTGAGTCATGCTCAGGAGGCTGAGACAGCTTTATGCAGCCGCCGCACAGATACAGGCTTTAACAGGATGGATGGCAGGGCCGTCCCGCTCCTTCATCTGAACACATAGTGATGGAGCTGAGCAGGGTGAGCAGCTCCTGGTCAAAGCATGAAGCGAGGCCTGTATTATAAAATGAATCACTTCCAGTCTTTATTATACAGTACATATCTTCCAATGCTTACAATATGCTACTAAATTATACTTATATTAGCACCAATTCATCAGGAAAACTTGGGGGGGAGGGGGGGAGAGAGAACAACTTTTACTGCAATAAAACACATCTGGTTTGGTTGAAGTAATGAATAATTTAACAGTATAAGTTACAGAGGATCTATCGTTTAGCAGAAAGGGCGGCTAACTGGCTTAATGAAAGGTGTGTGGCTTGTATGCGTTCTGGTGCGAGGCTTTGGTGCAGCGTTACCCTAACCCAGTCACACCGTGTGGCGGTGAAGGTAAAGAGCATCTACACAGTGGAGAGGAGAGGAGGGGGGAAAAAAACCATACAATAAACAATAGCAGGTCATCCTCCGGGGCCTGGCCTTACCCACACACCGGTACGCTGATGAATTCAAGTCACACCTGCACCTGATGGAGATTCAATCACGCTCGGAGGAAAGCATCTACGGTTGAAACTCACCTAAAGGTTACTGCATGGCCCACAGCACAGCAAAACAAAGCAGCAGGGTGGCGCAGACGGCCCGCTCACTTAAGGTGGCGGCTCTATCGGCATTAATGAATAACTTAGGGAAAAAACGAGCCTGAAACGACTTTGAGACCACTTTTTACGCAGCCAACGGACCAGCTTTGTTTCGGAGTAACACAGCGAGGCCTCGTTACCGCAGGACGCACAATTGGAAATCCACAAAAATGTCAAAAATGTCAAATCTACATTCAACTGAATGACGAATTTCGAGTCAGCTCGATCGATAACGCAAGCGACCGCAACCCCAGCGGCAGATCTGCATTTCACATGAAACGCAATGAAATGCAAACACTTAATGTCAGTTTAATGTGAAATGCGGTTCAAGCTGGATAAACGTGGCCACGTCGCCCTGACCCAGACCAGGGTGAGGTTAGCCGGGTTAGGGTAACCTAACCTAACCCCCCCCCCCCCCTGTCTGGCCCAGCTCCCCTTCAGATTTATGAACCCCCCACACACACACACTCACACGCTGCCCTCTCTCCCAGTGTCCCTTCTCTGTGTTTGTGAAAGGAAGACGAATGCCGAGGCTTCAGCGGAGGCCGGGCCGTGGATGGGGAGGGGTGTAATTGGTCCACGAGGGACGGGGGGTGGGGGGCACAAAGCCGCTGGCCATCGGGATGCAGGGGAGCGCCTCTCCAATTTGGGGCTCCGGGGGAGACGAATGAGAGTATCGAGAGCGGCCGGCCGCTTAATCAGGCAGGAAGTGACACGTTGGAGGCGAGCGGCGTGAAACGAGCGGCTTTTCCGGGGAGGCCAACGGAGGGGCCGCAATCATGGGAGCTCCCCCGGGGCCGCTTAGCGCCCGGGGTCCGTGCGTCCCCAGAGCACGAGCACACATCTGACGATGGGACAAATCCACGCCTGGCGCGATCTCCGCCTTTACGTGTGAGAAAACGAGGAGTGTTAGGGGTTTTAAAAAGGCCGTGGGGAGAAGCCAGTGTTGGAAGGAAACGCCCCTAATCCCTCCCAAAGCTCGAGAAAAGAAACGGCAGAAAAAAAGCAAAACGCCAGGGCTCCAGTTTGTCAGCGACTGCTGCAGCCTCCACTTTATTCCCGGAATAAAATATGCTTCCCAATCAATCAAACCAAATCAATCGGACATGATCACTTTGCTTTGGGGGTCTGGGCTGCGTGAGAACAAGACCAGCCCTCGTCACTCCTCACGCCCGCTCATTAAACCCTGACCCCCCCATACAAAATCACTAGCGCTGTTTGAGATGGGTTAGTCTATCCTCCTCCTCCTCCTCCTCCTCCTCCTCCTCCTCCTCTCCCGTCGATACCATTGAAAGAGAGAACTCCCCAGGCTGAGCCAATGGCTTGCAGAAGGGCCCCGGCGGGGGATCAATTTAGTGAGCGGCGAGTGACGCGTATTGGTGAGGGACGGCCGTAATTGATGCACACTGGTGTGGAGGAGGAGGAGGAGGAGGAGGAGGAGGGGGAGAGGGGGGGGGGGGGCAGGGGAAAGGCTGTGATGCAGGCGGGTTCCTGCGAGGAGATAGCCGACTGAACTTTAGAGATAATCACTCAGTCCCTCATTGGGGGGGCGGGGCTTTCAATCGTCCCTGTCGTCTCCCCATTTGTTTTGCGAGAGAACTTTTAGCTGCCCTCTTTAAGCCCATATTGAATGTGAAAGTCGCCCCTGGATGCTTAACCCCCCCCCACCCACCCACCCACCCCCCCACCCCGCCTGATACCAAAGACAAACAAAACAAAGGCTGAGACCGGCAGCACACGTGGCTTCAGCCCCTCCGTGCCGAGGCCCTCTTGAGAAAGAAAAGTCCTTGATTCAGACTGACACGACCAAGTTCATAAATACGGCCGGGCCCTGGCGCTCCCCGCTCCCCTTAGGTCCCCTTGACGTTTTTGGTGTGGGGCCTCTGCGCCAGGCTGGCGTAGTACGCGCACTGGCTGGGGTCGCACTGGCCGGGGGGCCCCGGGGGCCCGGGCTGCCCGTGCGGGCCGGGGTTCCCGGGCTCGCCCTGCGCCCCGGCTTGTCCCGGGCTGCCGTCCTTGCCGTAGCCGGGCAGGCCGGCCGGACCTGGGGAGGCAGGGGGGACAGACGCGGAGGGTGAGAGAGTGTGACAGTGGGGGGCGAGAGTGCGTGTGTGGCGGGGGGGGGGGGGCGGCAGGGCACTCACCTATGGGGCCCGTGGGGCCCTGTTCTCCTCGCTCCCCAACACCGGGCTCTCCCTTCTCGCCCTTGGATCCTCTCTCACCTGGGGGCAGGACGGACACAGGTCAGAGAGGCACGTGGTCGGGAACACAGAAACTTATGAGTAGAGAGAAATGAACTTTCCATCATAGAGCATACAGCAGGGTTTTATTGCAGCCCAGCGTAATGGAATGACATGGACTGATCGAGTGATTGAATCTAATCTGAATGTAATCACCAAGCCCACCCACACACACACGCAGGGAGTGCGTCCCCTACCTTTAGGGCCCATGGGTCCCCGGGGCCCCTCTCCTCCGTTCTGTCCAGGCATGCCGGGCTCACCGGGCGGACCGGGTCGCCCGGAGCTGCCGTCCTTGCCGGGCGGTCCCGGAGGTCCGGGGCGGCCCGCCGTGCTCTTCACATGAGCTGGCTGCATCTGGGCCATGAGGTAGGCCAGCTTGGCTGAGCAGGGGGAGGAGAGAACGAGACGCGTCACCCTGGTTAGATCTCACGTCGCTCTGGATGGAGCGAGGGAAACATCTCTGGGAGACGCGCGGACGCGCTGAGACTCCTCACCATCTAACTGCTTGGCCAGCTCCTCCTGGATGAGGCGTCTCATCTGCTCCAGTGACACTGACTCCCCCTGGGACAGCAAAGACAGCCCCGGTCACCCTCCCTGTTCTCCACAGCAGCGCCTGCAGCGTCCGCAACGTCCGCCACACACCCGGGACTCACCCTCTGTCCTGGGAGCCCGGGCAGGCCCGAGGGCCCCTGCGGCCCGGGGGCCCCTATTTCACCCGGCGGGCCCGACATTCCCATCATGCCCGTGTGGCCCTTCCTGCCCGGGGGGCCCGGGTTTCCGGGTATCCCCGGCTCTCCTGAGTGGCCTTTGTCTCCCTTCGTGCCGGGGTCTCCCTGGATCGGAGGAGAGCCATGATAAAACAGCGTGGGCACGACATATTCCAACCATATCTGAGTCAACCTGTCCTACAGCGCCCCCGCTGGTCAGGAGGAGTTCATAATGGACGGAGCGTCCAAATAAGGCCCAAAATGGCCCCCCAAAAAAAGTGATTATTTGTGTGTTTCTGTATCTTGTATCGACGTATGAAAGTAAGCAGGTCCCACTCACCTTGTCTCCCTTGATGCCGCGGTCGCCCACTCTGCCCGGCACGCCCTACGGAAGCACGCACAGACAGCCGATTGGAAAAGGAGCCCCGTTCACCTGAACCTTACCTGGGCCGGCGGGCCGGGCGCTCACCTGCTTTCCCTCGGGGCCGACTGGACCGGGCGGGCCCTGCAAAGCCACAGCAGCGGTTGTCATTTGGATGCGTTTCTAAGCCGTGGCAGTCGGCGGAGGGGAGGCGGGCGGAGCACTCACCGGGGGGCCTTTGGGCCCGCTGAAGCCTGGTAGTCCTGGGTTGCCGGCCTCGCCCTTGTCCCCTCTCTGGCCCTGCAGAGACGAGAGGCGCTTATCACACACGCACACACGCACGCCAGGGGAGCCTCCCTCGTTAGCGGGGATTCGTCCGGATTAACTTTTGGCCGCGGCTCCGCTCCTTATCGACGTGCGGCGTGGCTGTGGGTAGAGATCTCACGAACTGAATCTCGGCCAGTTTGAGGAGATTATGGTTCAGATGGACTGGGATGGACACGTGGGGATGAGGACGGGCTCTTGAGAGGGGTCCGTAAAAGCGGGGAACGAGATAAGAATGTCACAGCCACGTCCGCGTAACCGATCTTTGGACACCGTGAACGGAAACACCTTCATCTCCATCCGCCTGCTCTCCCCTCTCCCTGTGGTACACTTAGCCTGTCGATAACATTCCCGGCAGTATCTGATGGCAGCCCTCCCCTGAAACCCCCCCCTCCATCTCCGGGGCTGAGCCCTGTGCCTGTGCTCCCTGGCCTGCTCCCTGCTGGAGCCTCCTCCCGATGCTCTGCTCCCTCTGCTGACTGATAGCATCGGGCCGGCCTGGCTCTGCCCTCCAGGAGGCCGGGCAGCTCACTCTGCCCTCCAGAGGAGGAGGTATTTCTACGCCCTAGTTAGCTATCCTTCTGCTGATGTATAGATGACTTCCCCGATGTTGACACGCTTTAACTAGAACATTAGCCCAGTTTTCACATCTCTCCACCGGCTCCCAGGTCTCTATAATCCCTCAGTACGCTCCAATCCTCTCCTGGCACAGCCTCACCCTGCAGAGCCCAGCCAGTGCAGCAGTCGCTTGAATTATTCATCTCTAGATGGCATTACTACTACTGCGGTTTCCATTACTATTATCCATGCTATTACCAGTCACTTATTGGTACTTCTTGCTGGTGTTTTGCGTGCACTTGCTCTTACTTACTGTGGTATGTTTGCTGGGAATGTGAACTGTGGATGCGTGTCACATTGTGCATTGTGAGTGTGATTTTGTGTCTTTTTTAACTATTTCTCATTCATACATATGTGCATGGCCTGCTGAAGGCTGTGAGAGATACCAGCTCTGCAAACGCTTTTTAACAGTTGTTTCTGAAAGGTTCTCTCTAGGGACAGATTATTAGCATTAATCCTGTTAAAATGCGTCACAGCTTTGACATGCAGGTTGCTCCGGGGGGCCCTGGGTGGTTTTTTATGATCGTCCGGCCCCTGCACCTTGAACGTCCCGAGTCCTGTGATTGGCTCCCAGCGGCCTACAGTATAAGCAGTGGAACCAGCTGAACCCTGGCAGACCTCAATACACCTCCTCTGTGTGCTCTGCCATATTGGGAGAACGCGCGGAGGACGATCGCGGGCAGCTTCCACGCCTTTGCGTGCCCTCGTCGGCCATATTTCCACACCGGATTGGCCCACTTTTTCCCTCCTCTCGACAGTGCTACGGATTCGGGTCGATCAGCGCGGCCCGAATCGGCATCACGCGTGCAAAGGGAGTGTGCATGAGGAGCCGGAGCATCCGTGGGGGAGCCCTCCAACCTGGCTGGCTGGGCACGGGCTGATCGGATTCATCAAGGTTTCTTTTTTTGTTTCCTTTTAAGACGGCCCCGCTCATCTCCCCCCTTGCCTGTCACTGACTTCCAGCCTCACCTTGCACAAGGACGACTGTCCCCGGACCTGTCTGCTGATCCGGCGAGGGCCCAGCCTCCCTCCCCACGGGCTGCTCAGAAGATTCAGTCACGCACTCCGAGAGCACGGCGCTAAAAAGCCCCGTTATATTTGGCGCTCTTCGGTCCTGAGAATCCGGACCGCTCGGATTTTAGTGTTGGAGGAGCGGCGAGCTCACCTCAGGCAGAAACAAGGGGCTGCAGACAGAGGTCTGCTGAGGACACTGCTTCTCCACTCACACTCACTTCACCTTTTGGCTTGTTTCTCATGTCATTTTTAAGTCCTAACCTCTGACCGACCTGGACCCATTGCACTTTGCTGGCCATACTTGAGGTCTCTGACGTCTAATTGTATCCTTTTTTCCTGTCTATTTCTCTATGCAAACATCACGCGCATGCTTACCTGCTCCATCTATGCCACGCACTTCTATTTCTATTTTGTCTGATGTCCTGTGTCCCTCCTGCACAGCTCACCCAATACACTTTTTTGAGGATACGGTTTGAGTTTCCAGACTGTGTCCACAATTGATATGCCTGAGGTGCCAAAACTGCACAGTTTAAATCGCTGGTCCCAGCATTTACTAAAGGTTAGAGACTGGCTCCCATATTAAAATGTCCAATAGTGAAATGCCAGGCGCCCACCGGGCCGGCGACCAGCCTGCACCTGTCTGCCTGTCATCTTTCAGGACGTCTGCCCACAGAGGACAAAATCCTTCTTTTGCATGCGCTCCGTCGCTAGGTAGACGCTGCAGAGGAGTGCACCCCGCCCACCCTGGCGCACCCGGCCTGACGCGCACGCCTCACACCTCTGGCTCAAGATGTCGAGCGGCCTCAGCCGCCTCCCTGGGCCTCGTCCTCCTCCGCCGCCATCGCCACGTGACTCAGCCTCCCTGCGGAGCGGGCCTGTGGAACGCCAAAGCTGTGCATGGCACGCACTCGCCCCCCCCCCCCCCCCCCCCACCCCCCCCCCCACCCCACCCCACCCCTCGGAGGGAATTACAGGCCGACCGTGCCTGGAGGAGATGATGCTCCACTCCGACCTGTGCTGGGATATGACTTGGCAATCGCTCTCCCCTTCCTCTGGCAGCTCTCCATTCCACCGCTCTCCAATCCCGGCTGGCCCAGGGGAGGGCCGTGTTCCCGGCCCGGCCCGGGACAACATTTACTCCAATCTTCCATCATAATCTGACAGCTCGTGTCATCTAGAAATACATCGCGCCCTCCCCTCCCTCTCTCTAATCCCCCCACCCCCTCCCACCGGTGGCTCCAAAACGCAGCTTTCCTCCTCCCTTTCCCGCGTGCCAACCTCTAACTAAATGTGCCCGGTTCTGTGTTTCTAGCGGCTTTCTAGCGCTGCAAACCGAATGGAATGAGACGTTGTACGACGGGAAAGGGACGACTCACTGGAGTGCCGGGGAGGCCGGCTTTTCCTGATGGCCCCGGTTCACCTTGCTTGCCCTGTGATGCGAAGGAAAAAAAACACGGGATGAGAAGACCGATGGGGAGGGAGAGCAAGGGGGGTGACTTGAGTGCAACTTGACGTCCGCATCTCTCCGTCCCGCCTGACACTGTGCTTGTGCTTGCATCAGACGGGGGGGGGGGGGCGGGGGGGGGGGGGGGGGGTGATTGGAAATGACTCACCGGCTCTCCCCTCGGTCCTGCCAGTCCTTCCCGGCCCGGGGGTCCCATCGGGCCCTGGCGGAGGGGAGGGAACGAAAGGGAGTGAGTGAAATTAGAACAGGGGAGCGTTCTCACGCGCGAGAGCCAGGGAAACCCGCTCGCACCTTTAAGCCCGATGAGTCGGGAAACCTTTGAAATAACGGGGGCCTCTATAACAGGAGTCAAGCCTTTTATTTCCTGGGTTTTTCCGAGTCTCGGAGCTCGTCTCTGCGCATGAAAAGGGAATTCTAATGACTCAGACGATGTCGAGACGTGCGAGACTCGCATGGTTGAGCTCGTTACCCTGCCAGTCCCGGAGCTGTGTTAACGCGTATGAATGCTTAAAGACTCTGTAACTTCTTGCAGCTTTGCATGCGGCCCAAAGCCTTGTTTTTAATAATCTGCCTTCAATCGATCAATAGAGGCTGGCTGCAGACAAAATGGTTATTCTCTGGGACTGCACTTCTCCAGGGTTGGGTTTCTTTTTTTTTTACTTTTTTTTTAGCTTTTTAAGAAGCGAGGCCGAGCCAAAATGTGGGCAAGAACTCTTTCTGACTGAATTTGTTCCCAATGACCTTAGCTGTGTCATGCCTTATTTGTCATCCCCTTTGCTGTTAGCAAAGACTAAGGACTAACTGCAGGCGGCACATGAATGTGTTCCCCGGGTGGTGGCAAATATTCATGCGTTTGCATCAAGTAAAAACTGCTATGATGTGTGGGAGCTCGTGGCATACCTCTTTGCCCGGCTTGCCATCACGTCCAAGTGATCCCGGCTTCCCATCTTCTCCCTTTTAGCACATGAAAAAGACACGAGAGAGGAGGAAACAATGCCGGTTAAGACTGAAAGGAACATATGATAGCGGCTTAACGTGTTGAATTCATTCATTCTTATCTTGCGGCCCCCAGTGTCCTAACAACGATGGAGCTCGACATGACGTGACCCATGTGCTGTGCTCAGGAATGAGACTACGCTGATGATGACGACATAACAGTAGGGGTCTATGTCTGTAGCGAGCCATGCTACTGGCCACCTGTGCGCATGTTCACAGGAACGGAGGGAGGGAGGGTCGCCGCAGGGAAGGGTCTCCCGCTTGTGTCATCGTTACGGCGAACTTAAGCAGGCAACCTTGAGCGTAACGCCCTCCAGAAGGAAAAAGAACTGCACCATTTCAAATGGAAAAGCTGTTTCACTGTGAAAAAGCCTCGTCTGAAACGATGTCGAAGCGTCCTTGGGCAAGATGCTGTGTCATCGCTGTGTGAATGGTTGAGGACCACGCGGGGCCACCCTGTGCCACCACGTAGCGGTGGCCTGGAGGGGCCGTGAGGGCCGGAAAAGCGCTATGCGAGAACACTGGAGTTCTCATTTCGTAAAAAGGTCAGGATCCATTCGACTGAACGCCGACGGCACAAAATGTAAAAGCGGCGTTGGCTGTCCTCCCTCGTCTGGGGGGGAAAGGACACGAGCTGCTCGCTCTCGTTAAAGTTGGGACTTCTTTTCTAGCCAAGGCGTTGCACAGAGCTCCGAGTTGTGCTCCTCCAAGTCTACTCAGATCGCCTGAAACGTAAGACTGCATTGGACTTGAAACCGCAAAGATATACATCTTTGTTAAAATGATGAAGTGCTCGAGCAGTGGGGCTCATCCGGCGGAAAATTGGTATTTGCGAAGACACAGAGCGGTCGATCGAGATCCGTGAAAAACAAAACACTGACCTTAGGTCCTGGGGCTCCGGGCTCCCCCCTGTGGCCCTTAAAGCCCTGGGATGGGAGAGACACATCAACAGATCAACAATCTTTTCACCCGCCACCAGATCTGTGGGCCGGGGGTTACTTACAGGGAGTCCCCTGAGGCCGGGGTTCCCTGGAGGTCCAGGTTCACCTTGCTTGCCCTGAAACAAAAGCAGCTGCAGTTACAGCGTGACTTCCTGGCCACGTCACGCAACCATCCGTGTGTTTGATCACGCTGCACTCACGGGTTCTCCTGTTTCGCCGGGGCGGCCGTCCTTTCCCATCTTGCCAGGCTGGCCCTGCGGACCAGCGAAACCGACCGTTTAGCGTCCGCAGCTATTCACAGCGCACTGCGGCGACTGCGGCTGAGCGTCGTGACGCGGCTCTTACCACTACGCCAGGAAGCCCCGGTGGTCCCTGGATCCCTTTGAGGCCCTCCTTGCCCTGGTGAGAGCAAACACGCGCAGGTCACCGTCGCAGAGGGGGAAACAGACATGATCAATGGCCACCATTACCGCGCCGGCCGGCCGACCTACATGCTGCGGGGGGGAGGCTGGCGCCACGGTGACACGTGGGCAATAAGTTTAGTGAGGGGTGGGGGGGAGTGCATGCGGCGCGGTCTGACCTTTTCTCCGGGGGGCCCCGGGGGGCCGCCGGGGCCGGGCTGTCCATCGTTACCCTGCGGAGAGGAAGAGGCGGAGGTCAGCGAGTCCAAAGTCCAAACTAACGGCGTTAGCAGCCCAAAACGGACAAAAGATGAGACCTCAGGTAGTCACTTACAGGTGCACCCATCAAGCCGGGGCTACCTGGATGGCCTGGGGGTCCTGGATGGCCCTGTTAATGGTGGAGAGGAGTGAAAACATCATCAGGGGCTTTATACCACACAACACTGTGAAGAGCGTTTCTCTAAAATAAAATAGACTAAACCTGGGAGAGGAAGGAACTCATGAGTCGTGCGGGACAAATGTACCTTGTCTCCCTTGTCCCCGGGGCCTCCAGGAGGTCCTCGATCGCCTTTAATGCCCTGTGGTCGGGAGGGAGAAAGATGACGCAAAAAAGATGAGGCAAAAAAAACAACATTTCACCCCATTGCCAGAAAGAGGAAAATGTCTGGGAAAGCAATTCATTAGCGTCGGGAGCAGTAAGGCTGTGGTGTAGCAGGAGGACTTGCCTTTCCACCGTCAGCTCCAGGGGGCCCCGGAGGTCCAGCCGGTCCGGGCGGGCCCTGTAATGACAGCAGCAGAGCATCGGTCTCTGTCAGGTGGGGGTGGGATGGAGGTGGGGTGCAGTACCAGCGGCTCCTTATCGCCCACTGCTGGCCCCGCGGGAGGCCCAGCTAATGATGCAGACAGGGCAACCTCCGTCCTCCACACACACACACTATATGACTCTGCTCTAAGGATGACGGTTACAGCGCTAGACTCTGGTCGAGCATCCGTTTGGAGCTCCTACCTGGTAGCCGTCTGAACCGTCTTTGCCTGGAGTCCCCTGGTGTCCTTTGTCCCCCGGGAGGCCTGGGATGCCGGGTGGTCCGGGTGGGCCCGCCGGGCAGTCCGAGCACACATCCTGGGGAAAAAACAAAAAAAAGGGGTGGGCGCGGACACGTCTTAGGGGTCAGCGGCCTGACGAAGCGATGGCGGAGGGCGAAGGCTCCTTACCTTCAGATTGAGGTCGGAGAGGTCGGCCGCTTTTCCCTGCGGGACAGCCAGGACGGGAGGTCAAAGGAAACACAGGATTAGGGGCGGCCACTCCACGCTCGCTAATGCACTCGGCCATTGTGGGCTGACGCCGCAGGTACAGCGGTACAGCTCAGGCTGCAGCAGGCCACTCTGCAGGGCCCCGCTCCTGCTCCCCGGCAGCCGGCGGAGCATGACCAAGTGATGAGAGCTGGGCTTCACTTTGCTCCCCTCCATCCCAGAGGTGCTGAGGATGGGGGCTCAGGTCACGTCCCCGAGACAGCGGTCTGAGAAGACCTTTCACTTCACTTGAACAGGCCGCTCTGGTCCCATGCACAACCCCAGAGAGGGCCCACGTGGCACTGACTGAAGAGTGCGGGAATTACTGCTTATCACACAAGCTCAAGTCTCGTGAAGGAGCATCTCGCGGTATTCAGGATTCAATCTATGTCGTGGATGGAGCTGGTCGTTAATGGCCATTTTTTTGGCATTGTACTCACAGGTTCTCCCGGAGATCCCTTCTCTCCCGGCCTCCCTGGTAAACCCTGTGCCAAAGGAAGAGGAATTAGGCTCTGGTCCGACAATCGATCAGTCACCATTACCGTGATTACCACGATTAAGAGCGAGCCAGGTGCCGCTTTCAGAGCGTCTCAGAGCGGCGCGTGGCCCGTACTTCAGGAATCCGACGATTAACTCGTGTACTCACGTTGTGTCCTGGCGGGCCCTGGGGGCCGGCTACTCCAGACGGACCCCTCAGGCCCTGGAAACGGGATGCAGAGGCATCAGAGAAGTGCAGTATTAACGGACACAAACCTCTCCCATATCAATCTTCAGAACGTAATAATTACCGCGGGCCCGGGCTCCCCATTATTTCCTGCTGGCCCCTGCGAAAAAGAAACCCCCCCAGAGACGTTACACATTTGATCACGTGTGGATAAACACCCCGGAGGAGTACGTGTCTGCTCTGCTCGTACCGGCGCCCCCGCTTTGCCTTCACCTGGGACCCCTTTGTCCCCAGGCAGCCCCGGGTCCCCTCTCGACCCCGGCAGACCCTGGCACGGGGGGAAAAAGAAGGAGAAGAGTTCACCACCTCCACCCCGAGCCTCGGATGACCTCAGATCAGCCCCGGTGTTTGCTAAGAGTGGAAGGGCCGGCTGATCCCAGAAACACTGCTTTATTTTGAATCAGGAGGGCAATCTAGGGGCCGACGCCCCCCTGCCCGGTCCCTCCCGGCCTCCAGCCGAGGGACTCTCATGATCAGGGCCACGCTCACAGGACGCTGGACGCAGAAATTGCCTTTCCACGGGAACAAATCGCCGCTCCGTCTCTGTTTTTCACGTCGACGAAAGAGCACCTGCACGTGGTAGAACAGAAAAAACGAAACGAAACACACATTCTCACACAAACGCTGCTTTTTCTCCCCACACTTCAAAGATTACCTTAGGTCCCGGGGGTCCTTGAATCCCCTGCGGTCCCGGGTCCCCCTGTAACACCGCAAAGTTACAATCAGTCAGCGCTCCGGCCGCTTGAACACAGGAATTAAGCCGGCTTTTTCATAGATCATCTTGGAGCTGGGAACGTGTTTGTTGTTGCCACTCTTCAGGCACGTGAGGGCGGCGAGGGCCCCCGGGGCTGCACCTGGCAGCCGTAAAAGCGGAGGAAAAGAACAGCGGCGAGGGCCAAATCTGCTGCGCTCCCGCGTCGCTCTAACGCGATCCGTCTGAGCGCCGCGTTCCCCCCCCCGTTCGCTCCTGCCTCGTCAGCAGGACGGCCACATGTCGGGGCTGAGGGGATGATGGGGAAACATGTTGCGCCGCAGCGCCGAAATCTGCCTACGCAGGCACGCCGGCCTCCCGTGCGGCCGCCCCGCCATGTGGTGGTGGTGGGGGGGGGGGGGGGGGGGACGTGTCTGGCAGGGTGGAGTAGGTTTGCCAGCGAAACGCTACTGGGGCGTGACATCTTAGGATGCGCCTTCGCTTTGCTGGACTGTGGAGCAACGTGACAGAGGAAAGGTGGGTCTTACGGACTGGCCGTCTTTGCCCTTCCCTGGTAGTCCGGGAGGTCCGATCACGCCGGGCTCTCCAGCTGGGCCCGCAGGACCGGCTTGCCCTGGTTTACCCGGCTCCCCCTGGAATAAATGCAACAACAGTGTAACTTGACTCTCAAGGCAACAAAAGAGACGTCAGTAGACACCTTAGATAGTCTTAGATTGAGCATTTGTGTGGAGGTGTGGTTTCTACTCTCCGTGGTACATTGTGTGCTCAGTGAAAAACACATAGTGCAAGTGAATCCCACTGATGGCAGTATCTTGTGTGTGTGTGTTGGGTAGACGACAGAATACTTTAGACAAACTTGAAAATGCGGCGAGATTAAAATGGATTCGGAGACTTTTCTGTCGAAACAATGCTGGAGGACGTGCAAGGTCGCTGCCTCTCCTCTGCAGTTCTATTTTCGCCCCCGCGCTGCCAAAACCATGCTGAGCATAGTCTGAATACCTTCCAAATAACATCCGACCAAATATACAACAGCTTGTCACAGTAGGCGACCGACCTTGTCTCCTCTCTGCCCGGCCGGACCTGGAGGCCCGATGATGCCCGGGATGCCCTGCAGGACACAGAGCAGGTCAGCGGGCAGTTTGTGCACAAACAGCCGCAGCGGGTATTGATTGCTTGTGCGTCTAGGCAGGACCTACCACGTTCCCTGGCAACCCGCGGGCACCTGGAGGACCAGCTACGCCAGGTGGACCCTGGGACAGACACACCGGTTAGAAGGCCTCCCTGTTTAGGGTGGAGGAAGTGTCATACACGGCGTCGTACAAACTCACAGGGTCTCCGACGCGTCCCGCCTCGCCCGACAGTCCAGTGTCCCCTTTTGGACCCTGGAACAGAAACGTCAAGATGCATGAGGTCATCTTCAAAGCACTGCACCATGCCTTGACTGGGATCTGTGGGGTGGTCGGTGTCTTACCACTGGTCCAGCTGGTCCCTTAAAGCCTTGTTCGCCAGGTAACCCTCTTGGGCCCTTCACAGAACATAAATGAATAAAGACTTAAGACTTAACTTATCATTACTAGCATAATGGCGAGTCTTCAGATATTCTTATGACAGTGACTATGCCGTGGTTCGCATTAGACTGTGATGCTTTAAGGACTACTAAGACCTCCCAGATGACAAAGATGTGAAATTAATGAGGGCTGTGCAATAAAGGTTAAAGATAATAACATCATTCATGCATGAAGAATTACTACAATATTGTGTTATTAATCATCTTTAGTGGGTGCTTGAGAAAGTCAAAGATAATGGAAATACATACAAGCAGTTATAAGTGTGTCTTTTTAATTAATTTTCATTATGCATTTGTGCAGATGAAGATTTTTATACAGCCTGGAGGCCTATTTCTGTGCAAAAAAAAAAAAAAAACATCAAATGATGCATTTTGTTATGGGCCAATTATTAGACTCTTCATCTCTGCTCTGAAATTGATGCAGCGTCTAAGCACGAGGCACTCTAGTGCGTGCTGCAGCAGCCCGCCTTCAATGCTGAAACTCCACTGACACCTAGTGGACGCTTCCGTGTACTACCACATTGAGTTCAGGTTCCCGACTGTATCGAGGGCAATAGGGTAAAAAAAATGGCGGGAAAAATGGCGGGAAAAATTGTATTATACTTACTATGAGAACTACCACTACTATTACTCTTCATCTCCTTGCTACTACATCCCTTACTATTACTGCTACTCCTAGTGCTGCTGCTAGTATTACTACTCCTAGGAACAATATAGAGGTAAGTTTTCTGTGTTTTTGCAATTTTACTAAAATTTGTATTCTCTAATGAAAAATAGCTGCACACCAAGTCAGATCAAGCCACATCTTTTGACATAAGTGCGCACTCTCAAAACTTAAGTTGCTATAAACAGTCAAAACAAAAAAGAGCAGGAGAGGAATGATAGCAAGAAAAAAAAACATGCTTTGCTCTGTGTCACAAAGGAAAAAAAGGAGAGGAGGAACAGTCTCACCATCTCTCCCGGTCTCCCTTGGTCACCCTTCTCTCCCTTCTCCCCAGGTTTTCCCTGGAGGTGAAAACAAACCGTGAAATTAGACGTTCTGAAGAAAAAATAATGTAATACAGGATTAAAAGAAAGCCATCCCTTCAGTCCTTAGCTACAACCAGTAAGTGCACTCACAGGTTCACCAGGCTCAGGGATGACGTTTGCCACCTGAAGGGGAAAAAAACCAACATGATAATTATTATGGATATGAAGGGAGTGTATTCTCTGGCTGTGACTGTACAGTATGATAACGGTCATGCATGGAGCGGCTCGTATTTTACTTACATTTCCTGGTATACCAGGCGGCCCTCGGGCTCCCACTTCACCCTGAGGTGAGAGCGAATATGTTCAGTTTCTGTGCATACTAAAGACCTTATTACAGCTACTACCGCAGGGTGGACGTTATGGAGACAGAGGAGGTACTGAAACGTGCAGCCACATTCTTCACACCCTCGCTGTGAAAAGATCTCTGCCTGAACGTCATTTCTCATTTACCTTGTCGCCCTTTTCACCTTTCGGCCCAACGGGTCCATCCTGCCCTCTTTCTCCCTATGGAAGAGAAGCCAAAAATCGCAATTTTCAGCTTTTCGTCAAACCACAGTGCTAACAATACAGACTAATGAGGAAAGGCCGAAGCGGCATTTGGAGACACCCAGCATGCACTCAGGTTGTCCCAGAAGGTTCTCCTGCCAAATGAATAGCTGTTAATCCCATTATTCTACCAGAAATTACTTCTGCTGCACAACAACAGTGGACTGCCCTTGAGTGGGCATGCACAGTCGTCTATATTAGACAATGTAGTGCTGTTTTGCGTCCTATAAGGCCCACAGCTGTGAGAGAACACACAACTGTAGAGACACCTACCGGAACGCCTCTGTCGCCTCTTGAACCACCAGCACCTGGTTGTCCTGGGGATCCTGCTTCACCCTTTTGCGGAAAGAAAAAACACAAAAATGTGTTGTTATTAAAATACATTGCAAACCGAAGAAAATAAGCAGCTGTGTGTGGACTCACTCTCTCGCCCGGAGGTCCTCTTGGTCCGGGAGGCCCGTCGTCCCCCTGGAGAGGTCACGCGCAGCCATTGAAATGCCAGATTTGCATATGGAAAAAGCTCTAGCTATCTCATAAGCTGCATGTGTCTTCAGTCGCTGCCCGGTGTGTTTCGCAGGTAGAATTAAGTCACGTTACCTTAGGCCCGGGCTTGCCAGGAAAACCATCTGCTCCACGCTCTCCCCTGGGCCCCTTCGGAGACACAAGATATCCATTCAAATGTCATATGTTCAAAGCCCCCATGTCGGTGAGGAGAGCTTGCCAGATATTATTTGCAACAGAAATAAATTCACAACTGATTTCAGCTGCCACTTTTGATTTATTCTACCAATTAAATGGCCATTTAGAAAGATAATTGCCATTTTGTAGAACTTGATTCATGTGAGAATCCTGTACAAAAAACAGGTGAATTTGGACGCAGGCTTGTGGTTGCTAAACCACCTTGTGTTTCCTACAAAATTATCAAATTACATCTGTTTTTTTTTGTCTTCTCTCTAAGGAGAAAACTTGAACAGATGGAAAAGCTTCCCATCTGTATGGAGAAAGACAAAAAGAAAAAAAGGTCAGACTGACCATGCCGCCATCATTTCCTGGAAGACCATCCAGGCCGTCTTTTCCAGGAAGTCCCTTTGTAGATCAGTGACAAAAGGTTGACATTTAGTGACATAAATGGTGAAACGACAACAGAGACCGAGCGCCGCTACAGACAAATCAATCAGCTGGTCAACAATGAAAAGCCAACTCACGGGCTTTCCAGGCTCCCCAGGTTTGCCTGAAAATCCAATCTCGCCTGGCAGACCCTTCACAGAGAGACCAGGCACGTTAGCATTTCCTGCACGTTCGACCAAAGCATCCCGATTTGTGTGTGTGGTTACTTACAGGAGGCCCAGTGTGTCCTTGGTTTCCTGGTGGCCCAGGTGGACCCTGAGGACCCTGCGATGTGGAAAATGTAATGAGAAAATGTGCAACGCGTGATAATCACTACTGTCAGGTACTTTTTGAAGCTTTATCCTGTCCATGTTACGAATAAAAGAAAACAATGAGTTGGATATTTGCTACTCAAATGCAACCAAATGAAACTCAAAAGTCCGCGATATTGTATTCATATTGCTTCTTCAAAAGAAAAAGAATCTGAAGTACAGTGAGCAGCCACCAGAGGGGGGTATCACTACATTGGTTACAGCTCATTCAAGCTTGGATACCACTTAAAGACAGGTGCATTTCTACATTGCCCGAGGGAGCAATTTGGAAAATTAATTGTCATAACCTGTTGGCTCTAATGTTGCCTGTTTATTAGCCTTCTATTAAAACACATGCTGAAGGCACCTCTGAGAGCATTCATTTTGCGCTTTGTGGGTCACATCAAATTATCGAACAACCCACATGGCTAACAAACCCATTCTCCTCAGCTCTCCTTGGGAGGCCACAGAGGTGCAAGGGCAGGCAGTGGCGGGCACATAAACAACAGGTCGTTTTTTACCAACGTGTGAGTGCATGTTTGCTTGCTAAGGAATCTAAATGGTTCTCACAGCTGGTCCGGGGAGGCCGTCCACTCCAGGCAATCCACTTTCTCCTTTCTTCCCCTAAATGAAAACAATGAAGTGAAATTAAATCAAACCACTATATTTTACAGCATTTTATGCATGATGAGAGCTCAGGCCCACTCAAGTTTGCAGACTGAAAATTGTTCAAAGCATTCATCATTTGCCACCAGTCTGGCACAGTAGAAAAACCAAAAAAAAAAGAGCCAGAGAATGAAACAGAGGCACTTAATCTTCCCGGGCTGTAATTTAACAATCACAATTTCTGTGATTGTTATTTTGGTGAGGAGTTACATTTACTTAATTCACCAGCTGCTTGTCTGAACCGTCGAATTGTTGTTTTCACGAGGCGGCATCTGTCAATGTAGTCATTCATTCCACAGTCTGCCGACTTCCATGCGAGAACCAGAGGGACACACGCCGTACGGTACTTGGAGGGGGTTTTCAGCTCGTATCCCGGTCAGTTGCGTGTTCTGTGCATGTGCATATGGGCAGGTGCTCATGTTTTCGATTAGGTGACTTTAAATTGGCCCATTGTGTACATGAACCATACAATGGGCTGAGTTCTATTCCTTGCTCTCATCCTATGTATACACTGGGCTGTCTACCAGCAGATATGCAAGATAAAGGCATTGTCACACTCCTAATATTTGGTTTGCATCTTATTATTTGCACGTGTTTATTACATTTGTATTACAAATCGAGCATCTTGTATTGTAACATATGTAATATTCTGCCTGTGAATGCTGCTCCTGCACTCCTCATTACCAGGCTGTGCAGAGGACACTGCCGGCGTTTGCTCTTTGAGGCTCGACCCTCACCTATCATCTCAGGATCCCGGTGAATAGAGGCCTCAGCAGCAGTGACACATGCGACTGATGAGAGGCTTTGCTGCTGGGGAGGTGAGAGCGGCCTAATCTATAGCAAGTCAACCAGAGAGCCCATCCTATCAGGCAGTGGCAGTAGCGGAGACCACCCTATTATTACAGCCCGCAGCCCCTACCTTCACCCCTCAGCATCCTCAGCTGAGGTATAACAACCCCAAAGCTGTTGAAAATAGGTCAAGCACCTCACCATCTGTCTCTGTCTTTTTGGACGCACTTGAAAAACGCCCCACGGGGCCGCAAAAACGCTTCGCTGGGACCCAACCGCACAGGGGAGAGTTCTTCTCGATATTGAGAAACGTGAACCCAGCGTGACCACTTTATCCTTGCTAACAAACAATAAATCCCTCAATCTCAGCGCAGCCTGCCTGGCAGAGGACGGCGCGCGCTCTGCCTGCAGAGGAGTCTCTCCTCGGCGGCCAGGGGGGAGCAGCTCCGGGCCCCGGGTGCCCAGCTGAGCAGCTGCAAATGTTGCTTCCAACATATTGCGGACGAGAAGTTAATTGCTCCCGGTAGTCGCGGGGAATGGGGGTCACTATCTTTCTTAGTGTTTGGGAGGAACAAATGACGGGGAACCTCGGTGTCTGTTTTAATTACACGGTGCCGCGTGATGGGGCCGACGCGGAATGAGGCGGGGGAAAAGACGTTGAGGAACAGTTTGAGAGGGTCCATGAGGCTGAAATATAAACACAACACATTGCTGCCATTTTTCATGACTGGAGATAAGACGTTTTTGGACGTTCACACGTTAATGCGTGTTCCCCCCCGCGTTTTGTCTGCGAAATGATAACATCTCCCGATCTCTAAAAGCTGAAGGCTTTTGCAAAAATGATCCATCGATCTGACAGATGCTGATTAAACAGCATGATTACTGCGCAATGAGTATCTCGGAGAAGCTCACAATGAACGACTCACAGAAAACAACACCAAAATACAGGCTTCACAAGACGTGCCACAAATGTGTTTTTGGGGGGGGGGGGGGGGGGGGTTTGGATCACAGCTGGAGATCCAATCTGCGATCACCATTTGCCACATGCCGAGCGTGCGGCAATGCGTCTCATTCCCAGCGACGTGCGACGGGCGTAATGTTTGGGGAGCGCGCGGGCCATGTGGGAGCTCGCTAGAGTTTTCCTCGCAGTACATCCGTAATGAGCATGTCCTCGGCTGCTCCTGATGATGCCCTCCCGCGCCTTCATTTGTCCCCGATTCCACTCCCTGGCTGCTCTGAGCTCGTGCTGTTTGCTCACTGCTGACACTCTGGCATTAGGGGCCTCGCACTGTGAATGTTGGTGAATGTTCGGGCGTCGCAGCCTTACGACCACGAACGGGAGACTAAAGCGGCACACTTCGGGCTGGTCTCTCGTGCGATCGGCCCGAGGCGAGAGTCTGCAGTAATCATGGTGTTTGGCCGCTTGATCCATCAGCATGATTAACGGCATGCATTCATCCAGCGCAGATTTAAACAGATTTGTGAGGGGAGAATTGAGAGAAATAAGCCTCTTGTTTGTGTGTGAAAGCTCCTCGGAGCGTCTAGACGTTTGCTCTCAGTAAACCCCTACAACAGCTACACCATCAACTCTCATTAGCTTGGGCAATAAATACAAGTTTTCTCTATTAGATAATCCCGGTGGAGTATGATAGTAATGGGACTATAGTAAAACATGTCCATTTACTACTGTTTTGTTGTACAAACACTCCTCTGGAGGCATGATAATCTCATTTTAGTCAAAACTCAGTGGACAGTTTTTTTCGGCATAATGTAAAGTCAGACTGAAGCGGTAAAAAGCACAGATCCCCAAAGATGCCACGCTCGAAAGAATCCCTGATCTATTTTCTCCTCATTACCGCACAAAAGTATTGTTTAGCCTCCAGTCACTGTTGCCTTTTTAAGTGATAATCCAAGACAATTAACTTCCCCAGACCTTCACTGAGTGTGTGGGCTTTTTACTGCTTTCATTAATAACCTTTGCGCATTTATATTGTATAATCCACACATCACACGAGTTTTAAAACCTCTTCTTTCTCCAAAATGGATACACTTTTTGGTATGATTTGTAGGAGAGGTTGTTATGACCATGAAATGAACTTCTCACAGCCTAATATGGTCCCTGTAGCCTTGTGTGGAGCGGGTACATGGTGAGATGGGGAAGAGGCTAAATGCAACAGGATGTTGCAGCCGTATTCACAGCCCCAGGTATTCTGCAGGTTCTGTTATCCTGGGATGACTACATCCTCGCCATAGCCCGAATCCGGCTCATTAAATACAGTAGCCTTGGTTACAGTGGGTCTCGGTTTAGGTTGGCTATTAAATAAATCAATAAATGTGGAGCAATCTTCGGAGTGGAGCACGGACCCGGTGCGAAGGGCCGCTATCGGGAGATGATGTGATTTGTATGCAGGCCCGAGGAGCCCTGCCTGCAATAACAAGCCCCTGATGCAATCTCAAAAAGTCGAGCGTAAATGGCTCCGGCCAAGTTCAGATTTGCCGGATTAAACTGCAACACAAATTCCAGCTTCGTAAATAAAAAGAAGGAATGATGGATTGCCGCTCCGGACTTCCTCTGCCAATCCAGGAGCCAATTAGCGAACTCGGAGTTTCTCCCCCCGGTGATATAACGCAACGGTTACAGCGATTCGTTCCATCTCCGGGACAGTTGTGCTTGTGAGGACTGTTCGCGGCGGGACTCCGCTCCGTCCCATCAACGCGCTGTACACTCAGCTGTAGATGCCATTACAGCGGCCTGAGGCAGGAAAGCAGAGCATGTGCGCAGGTGCTTTGCTGATCAGCCCCTGGTACAGGCCGGGGCCTCAGCACTGAAGAGAAATGTCAGTCAGTGTGTGTTGGCAGAGACTTCCATCCAAGTGAGAGACTCTTACCCTCTGTCCAAACTCTCCCGGCTCCCCAGGCAGACCCTGCAGACCCGGAGGACCCTGAGGAATACAGTGTTCCGCTTTTCATGGGCTGCTGAGCATCACATTGTTACAGGTGATTTTCCACAACAGCCAAAAGGCAAGGGGCAGCAGAGAGACAGCATGCAGGAAGGGAGCAACAAATCCACATCCTTACGGGAGGCCCGGGGGCACCATCGGCACCTGGAGGTCCACGAAGTCCAGGTTCTCCCTAAAACAGGTCAAACACGCCAGCTGTATCATACCATACACCGCATACAATGAAAGTATGTTAAACCTACAGAGTAAATATAGCTCAAAACGGAGGCGTTCCTGTGTTTGTGTTCATACTGTCTGCCTCTGTGTGCAAACTGTGCACGATACCATGAAAGATCATGCATTTAATGATTGAACCATCCGTTACCTTGTCACCCCGCAGACCTTCTTGTTGAACCTGAAAAAGGAGAAAAGATCATGAAAACACGTTCTCATGTTACCTTTCCTCAACCTTAAGCTTTCACTGTCGTGAAAGCGTGTGCTCTCAGCTCAAGGTCAGCAGGTCAGTGTCGACTGTGCAATGATGACTAGGCGGTTGAGTTGGGTTGGACTGAGGACGGCTAAAGGGATGCACAACCATAGATCAAATGTGCAGCAGAACTTTCATTTTCTAATTCTACGTTGTGTGTCGTCTTTGTGTATTTTTATTCATACATCCAACCCTGGTCCCTCCCTCTCTACTCTACACCTCTAAACAAGTCTCCGGGCTGTCAGGGATATCGGCGTCCCACCCTTTTTTCCCGTACTCACCACATCCCCGGGTAATCCGGGAGCGCCTCTCTCCCCCTGCGACGTAACGCACACAAGGGCGAAAAAAAGCCAGTCATTAGAATCAAGAGACTTTCAGGCTGAAGCGCCCCGGGCAACATGGCAATGACACGACCGCGACTTGGAGGAGGTGACGCGTGCCCGGGAGTGCACTGGCGCGGGCCCGCCGAGGGAGAGGGAGAGGGAGCGTGCGGGGCTCCGTGGGAAACTCCCCGCGCATCTGCCTGCGTCTCGCGTGCGCGCGCTTGGGGCGCGGCCCGGGCCGCGCGCCTCGCCCCCGGGGCCGCCATCCAAGCCGGTAATTACAGTCAGACGAACAAACTCGTTTTATTTCCTCAGACAAATGAGTCGGCTGACTTTGACGGGCCGCAGAGGAGACTGAGGAATGTCTGGGGAGCGCGGGCTGGGGCAGCTAGGGGGGAGACACCTCTTTCGACATGATCTACATCACGTGCGGCCTGGTGAGATGGCGTCCTCGTACCTTGTCGCCTTTCACTCCGCCGGGGCCAGGTGCTCCAGCCAGTCCTCTCAAGCCCTAGTGAATGTCAGACGAGGGGCCTCATTAGCGCAAGGATGCCTCACCAGAGCCGCCACAGCTCGTTATCGTTGCTCGGCCCGTCCCCGCAGGACTTACGTCTTTGCCAGGAACACCGGGCTTGCCGGGGAATCCGTCCAAACCGGCCGTACCCTAAAGTGTAAACAAGAGCAGAAGGGAAACATGTTCAGGGCTCACACGCACACGTTTTGTCAAGGACACAAGGAGCCGCCGTTGTTTTAGTCAGCTCTGCGGTGCCGCACAAATCCATGACAGCGATGCTTTGAGCTAACGGCTAATGCATCTATGCTAACATGCTATGAGCAGTTCGGTTAACCTGCTGTTCACATTAAGCAGAGACGCGATGATTAGCGCTGAAATAATCGGGACTGTTTCGCGGCAAGTTGATAGAATGATAAATGAGAGTCACACTTGATGAAAAGTCTGGGTCGCCACGCTTCATCCTGAGGTGGATGAAGAGCTGAAATAAATCCGTGGCAAAAGTTTGCGATTATCTCTCCAATGGTTGCCCAGAAAATATACTCAAAACTATGAGTTTTGACAGCCAAGGAGAGGACAGGAGATGCTAAAACGGTTTACTGGCCCATTGATTGAGAACGCTTATCTCCTGGTGGCGCAAAGATTATAACTCAGCGCGCAGTCAAAGTTATTAAAAGTCATCCTGCGGGCATCGTTTATACCTGTATTGAATTTCACTGTAATCCATTCACTTGAGATATCTGTGTCTGGTCCACAGCCGTTACACAGTCAGCCCACGCTGCCTTCCCCACTCCTCCCCTGGCCTCATTCTTAAGGCCGAGCAGCCCTCGCGCAGCACATCCCTCACTTTTCACTCGGCAAACAGTGCCCCGGCCTCAACCCCAGGTGCCTCCTCTAAGCCACCCACTCCCTTTATCATTTCGCCGGGGTAAGTGCTTTTCCAGCCTCCACCGGGAGGAACTCGCTCAAGGGCCGAGTGACGAGCTGACGGACAGCTCTAAACCTGGCATCGGCGCGTCTGAACGGACCTTCAGTCCACCGACGACCTGCCGCATGCGACCCCCAGCCATATGCCGGAGCAATCAGTGTTCCCACTCCGTGTTTACTGCTTCATGTTCGGCCCCTTGTTAAAGCCATTCGGAAATCGAAATCGCTCTGCCGACTCAGCACAACGCGAGACCAGCGTTTGCCGCGGTGCGCAGTGCGTCTGCTCCAGTACATCTGCTGCAGCCGCTGTCATGTCTCCGGAGGTGCGACTTAAGAGACAAAGAACATCGCCTCAACAGCTTGAACGCTGGGAAACAACGTTTCTCTTTTTAGGCGAGCATGGCAACCCGGAGGAAGGCGCCAGCGACTCGCAGTGAACTTCAGACGTCGACGAGGAGCTGAGCGGGCCCGCGCGAGCCAGGCGCCCCCGCACAATCCCAGACAGGAAGTGTGGAGAGTGAATCAGGGAAGCCACATCTGTTCGCGCCATTACGCCCCCCCCCCCCCCCCCCCCCCCGGCTCCCGGCTCCTCGGAGAAGAATGGGCCCTCTCAGAAGTTAACCCCGTGCTCGGGCCGTCCCGTCCCGCACAGGTGCAACCTGAGGTCACGGTTCGACTACTAAGGCATGCTGGGAAAACATGGAAAGTGAATGAGTGACCCCCCCCCCACCCCCCTCTCGTCCCTCAGCACCTACGATTCCACTGAGGCGCTCTCCAGGAAGCTAAACAACCTGTGGCTCCCGCAGTGCGGTCGTGCACACACGTTCAACTGCTGAACTGTGATATTCAGTATTACTCACCCTGTCTCCCTGGCTTCCTTTATCTCCTTTCACACCCGAGTCACCCTGGTAAAAAAAAAGGCCGTGACGTTATTTGGAAACTGAGCGCGAGCATTTGACATGTCAAGTCTTGACGGGCCATTTGGCGGCGCGGGGAGCCGTACTCACAGTGACGCCCTTCGGTCCCGGCAGGCCGGCGGTCCCCGAATCCCCTTGAATTCCCTGCGAGTTCAACAATTAGTGCATTAGTGGACGACACTGACTGGGAAGCGGCTACAGACAGCGGCGGGCGGCCAGCAGGTGGGGCCTGCTGAGTCAGAGCTGGCCCGGTCTAGGCGGCCCGCTCAGAAACCTGAGACCCCAAAAAAGAAACGGCAGTTGTCAGTTGAGAAGCCCCCACCACGTGGTCATCCGGACCTCTGGCCTCTGACCTCACATTCGCTGCTCTTACGTGCAAAGAATGTCAGAGACGCAGCCTCTCGCCCACGTACGGAAGGCATATTCGCTTTCATCACTACTGGTTGAACAACGTCGGTGCTGTGAGAGGGAGTCTACAGTGACACTGTGTCACGGACAGCTGTTCTCCACGTCCCAACCATGTTTTGAAAGATATATGCAGCATTTGCTAACTGGACGTGCACCTGCGTGTTCGTCAGCCGTTTTCATGTCTCGTGTTTGCGCAGGGTCCCAAACGTACAGGCCTCGTTGGAACGGAGTCGGCTATTAACTGAAAACGAAGACACTGGAAAAGAACGAAGGATTGGTCACTCGAGGGGCTAATCGCATCTTCATGTCACTATGATACGTTGAGTCGAGGCCGGGTTTAAGAGGTCCTCTCCGGGGGGGGGGGGGTCACAAGATTTCTGATCTGAAATTCATTGCCCGGTATCAAGAGGGGGCCTGGATCGAAGAGCCTGTCACAGTCTGTTGGCCAAAGCGGGGCCAGAGAGCCCTCTTCTGCTCCAGCTCCTTTCACCGGCTGCCGCTCCGTCCAGAGAAAAGTCAACCAAACACCCCCCTCCCTGCCTCCCTCCCTGCCTCCCTCCCTTTTCACAGGAAATCAATATCAGGCTGGGAGGTAATTGTCCAGAAAGAATTCTATAGAACCACTTAACAGGCCGAGTGCATTGCTGAGACGGGTGCCAAAACCACCATGACTTCAGTTAGTCTTTTTCTATTTTTTTCCCTCCGTTTTCTATCAAAAACGGAGGAAACTCACGCACCTTCAGCCCAGCTGGTCCCGGCAGCCCTGGTGCGCCGGCCACTCCGTGTTCACCCTGTTCACAGGAAAAAACACACGCAGAGATGAATGCGGTCGAGCCCCGCCTCAGCCTCGGCCGTCGTGTAAATACGTAGACGCGTCTCACTTTGTCTCCTTTGTCTCCGGGTAACCCGTCGATGCCCGGGATGCCACCAAGCCCCTGTTGGACGATCGGAAAGACGCGATAAACAACCGGCACGCGGAGGGGACTTGACATGCAGCATGTGAGAGAAACCCCCTCCGCAAGTCCGGCTTGGCGAATGGCCACACCTTCTCTCCTTTTTGTCCAGGAGCACCTGTCAACCCTACGCTGCCCGTGTCGCCCTGTGAACAGAAGGCCACCGGGTTACTGCGACCGCCCCGTAGCGCACGGGCATGCATGCAGGGTCGCACAGACGGCGGGACAAACGACACACAGAGATTTTAGAGGGTCGACACCGCAAGCAGGTCGGGACACGGAAACACAAAAGAAGCGTCCGAGTCGATGTTCGGGGGGGGGGTTAGCACACGCAGGCACCTGCTAACGCTACAGCCCGAGCCGGGCTACAACCCAGCGGGGATGCAGCGGCTTCCTGTCATCTACGGAGTGGGTGTGTTTTTGCGTGTGTGCTGATGGCACGTGCCGTGCCCATGGAATCCCCTGGAATCCGGCAGCTGGTCTGAGTGAAAAGCAACGACCGGCAAATTACACAGTGCCACGAGGTCTCGTCCACCGCGTCCCCCACCCGCTCCATAAGCCACTTTACAAGTCACAGAAGGCTGCCCTGTCATTATTTTGGGAGCTTGTATCATCCGAGCGTGCGTCACTTCTTTCATCGCGCAGATTAGGCTCTGCCCCGTAACGAAAGAGACATCATCCGCACGGGGGGATAGCGTGCTCCTAAAGACGCAATTAGAGGCAATCAGAGACGGATGAGCTCACTTTCACCCCGTGCGACGGGGTGACCCGTCCACTCCTAACAGCTGGCGGCTTGAAGCGGGCCTCCGTCTTGTTTTTTCCTTTTTCGCGTCGGCCTAGGAGAACGAACGAACGAGTCGCCGCCTTCTCTAGGAGGGAGCGGGGACAGACGCTCAGCCAGCAGGAGACGGAGAAGCGAAAAGGGACGACCCTGCATTCGCGGATCCTGAAAACCGATAAGAAGGCCGCAGCCCGTCTTGCAGACCGCTCTTGGTCATCTGGAGTGTCCCTCTCTGGACAGCTCGGATGACGCAAGCGGAGGACTCTGCCTCAAGGGGTAAATTACACTCTGAGAGTCGGCGCTGGCACTGCCAGCCAGCTCGGAGGCTGTGATTTGAGCTGGGTGGGCGTCTGCATGGGCCCGCCCTCTCTGCTACACATCCTCTGTGGTGACCTGTCCTGTAATTCTGACAATAACAGCTATGAAGGTTTTTCCTAGCCACTCCCTGGCAGAAAAGATAGACTCAGGAGAGGAACGTGGAAAACGAGCGAGCGAAAGAGGACGGACGTAGAAATGAAGGGAAGGAGAAGGGAAGCGGACACTCGATCTGCATGCATATCAAATATGCACAGAGATGCGACGATGCTGAGGCGGCATCGCTGAGAGCAGGCTTACTTACCTTCTCACCTCTGCCCCCCTTGACAGAGACTACTCTGCCCTGCAAATAATTCATCAGCACAGATCAATTATTATCGAGGCGAGAAGTAAAGCAGAGGTAATAGCTGGAAGGCATGCAATGTGAAATGAATGAAATGGGAATTGTAGCCTATCTGTGCTTCCCAAAGAAAATCATCTCTGAAAAACTATGCCCGTGGATATGCACACAATGGGTTTCCATACACTTTCTCCCTTTTCCCCTCTGATGCCAGGCGGTCCGGCAGCACCTTTCGAGCCAGCGTCACCCTGGAAACGCACGTTGACACAATAAAAAAAGGGGTGCAACAAACAACTGTGGAACGTGACGGAGCGGCACTCTTCGCCGAGGAGCTAGCTAGTACTTAAAAGTCAATGGTGGATGACCTTTTCACCCTGAGGACCTGCAGCGCCAGGTACGCCGGCCGCTCCCTGCGAGGAATGAAAACATAGCTGTCTTTGGAAAGCCATTAAAGGGGGAGCAGTACCACTCATCCATGGAAATAATGGACGGGGATGGAGTCCGGCAAAGTCGAGTGGCTTTTACCTTCTCTCCTGGTGGACAGGAGCAGTTTGCTTGAGGGCCCCTTTGTTGCTCGCTGACAGTAGGGGTCGGAGAGGGGATCTGCACAGGGGGGGCCTCGGTCACAACCTTCTTGGGGCACTGAAAAGAGAAGATTTCATCCAGCAGGGATCGCGTTATGCTATGCATGCACTGGACTTTCTTTGCGCACATGTGCACTGGTAATAAAGCCATTGATTTTCCAATTACGAAGCAGCATGTCTGCAGTAACATTCGTACAGCGGTATATCTGGAGACCACCAGTTATCTCATTTTGAAACTATGAAAGACTCACGGGTCCATTGGGTAGGTCACAGCAGGTTTCCAGCTCTGCATGCTTGGAATCACAGTAAATCATCATCCTCTGGAGGTCAAACTGCATGAAAAGAGACACATGTTGAATAAATGAATGGCTTACAAATATTTCAATATGCTGAGACCGAGCTGAAAATATACCACGGCCTCTCTCACAGGGCATTTCACTGCATTACTATGATGCTTAAACTAGCCTGTGATGCTGCAGGGAGAGACTCACATCAATTGGCACGCTGTCATACAGCCTCTTCCCAATCACCGTCTTGCCCTGGATGTCAATGTCCTCCCTGTCCTCGATGGGCAGAGTCTGGATGTGCTTGCAGTCCAGGTACAGCGACACAGCCTTGGCCTCGACGCTCAGGGCGATCTTGTGCCAGCTGCGGTCAAACAGGTTGTCCACTTCGGGGTTCTTGAACACAGCTCTGACGGCGTCCTTGGTCAGGCCGACAGCGTTGTACTCGACAGCCTTGTTCTCGCCGTCCAGCCGGATGGACACCTGACAGCCAGGGGCGAGACGCCGTTCATGCCAAGAGCTCAGAGATACAGGTCCAAATATATTGAGAAATAAAGAGGAATATCAATAAATATCAACTATTTAAGGTAGTTTTACGTTTTCAGTTTTTTAACCTGGAGAATATCAATCATCTGGCCGACCCACCTGTGGGATCCCATATTTGTCAAAGACCTGCCAGAGGTACCAGTCTTCACGTCTCGAGGTTTTCCTAAATTTGAACGTCGTCACAAAGGCGTATTCGTCGGGCAGGCCTTGAGGGAACACGTCTCTGCGGAATGAAAGCACATTGTTATGATGTTAACAAAAGGCTTTTTTTGGTCTCGCTCCGCCTATAAACAGTCATTGTGATGTCCAAAATGTTCGAAACCGCGAGTCGAGTTGAACACAGTGCTGCTTCGCCTCATGACCATACTGTTCCTGGAACTGTTTCGTAACCACAGTGACTTTTCATTATTTGGATTACACTAAGTCATATTAAATATTCACCACAAGATGAAACATGTTAATACATTTGATGTTTCACGAACCCTCAAGGAAATTCATCTCTTTGCACTGTTTTCTTCAGTAGCTTCATATTATTATTAATGAGCCAAAATTATGTTTATATCTGTCTTGTATGACAGCCTGCTAAAAGCCCCAACTGGAAAAACAAAAGCACATCTATAGTCATGCCAAGTCAGTACATGTATCAGACACTTAAACTTAAACTCTGCTCAGTTCACATGGATAGCAAAATGATGGCTGATCAGATATCACGCATTCATTTTAAGTACCAGATCATAGCAACGTTATCTCAGGGCAATACACGTGAGCAAACGAACAGAACCCCATGAGTCCAGTAAAGATGGACAAGCACTTCATCATAATTCCTGAAACACAGGAAGGAAACTGAATAGTGTAGCTGTCATTACAAAGGATCACTGGACCCTGACAGAGCACTCCAGGCTGTGGAATGAGCGCTTTACTTCGGGTAGGTTAACTCTGAACAGACTTAGTTAGTCTAGCTGCGAGGGATGGAAATGAGCGTATTCTCCGCCTACAGGAACCTAATGCTCTCAAAATAATACGCCAGTTCAAGAGAACGATAGAAAACAAACTTACAATGCATCAGCCGGTCGGAAAAGGAAGTTATTTTATTTTAGCGATAACCGAATCACCCAGTGTTCCTCCGCCACGCAACGCTGTGGATCAATCCGCCATCTGATGCACCGTATTGTTTTCTGGCTTTGCCTTGAACTGGTACATTATTTTTGAGACGTGTCTTGTCGTAGGCGGAGAAAATGCACTGATTATAGTCCGCTTACGCGACAGAGACACATAAATACATTTTTTAGAATTAGGTCATTTGCGTAAAATTAGAGCAAAGAAATTGACAGCCAAAAATACTTTGTCGGGGGGGGGGGGGGGGGGGGGTGAGTGTGAGTAAGGTCACATTTTTACCAAGACGTCAAGGAAGATGTGCAGCGTGCTGACCGCAGCAGAATAGGATGGTCACTTACTCTGTTTGCTGTACAATGGGCATGGTGCCAAGGCGAACATAAGAACTTTGGCCGTCGTCCTCCCTGGTTCCCAGAATATCTCTCACATTAAAGTACTCCATCAGGTCAAACCCTGCAGAAACAGTGAAATAGCCTGGTTGGCCTCAAAGACACTTTCTCATGCACATAAACAAGCATGCCGGGCTCTTGAGGCGAGAGGCTGAGTTGCAGTTTTATCAGATTTCTCGGGATATACTGAGGTTTAATTGGGTCAGTAGCACCGCGCCCTGCAGCCACTGTGTTTATGGCTTTTTGGAGAGAGATTAAAATCATGGTATTACTGAATAACTGGAAAATGGAGCTAATTGTTGGTCACTCATTTGTTAGATTTGCTGCCAGGGGAAAAAAAAAAAAACAGAAACTAACTGCAGTCTCGGGTAAGGCCCTCATGTGAGTCTGGGAGTGTGTGTGTGTGTGTGCACGTGTGTGTACATTGCCTTGCAGCTTGTGATTTGAAGTGGTGCGACCACAAACCATATGTAGGTGGTTTAGAAAGGACACTCCCTTGTACAACAAACAAGCTCTGTAGCTATGGCAATGGCAGCAGGATGAGAGCCTCAACGGCTCTAACGCAGCCACTTTGTCCAGTCCGTCTCACTGGAAGCATGTGGTCGTGTTGTGGGGCTGAGCTCCTCTGAATGCAGTCCGTGTGACCGTCGACAGGCCAACGGGGAGAGGACAGCCTCGGCGTGTTCCCGCATTTCCTCGGCCATGCAGGAAGTCATGTGACATGTAGGATTCCGCTGGGAGCTTCACCACCAGCACACTCATCTTTCCAACAAGGAAGCTAGACGTCAAGGTGGTAATGTGAGACTCCGGCAGAAGCTTAGGGGGTGGCCTTGCAAATAGCCATGAAACAGGTGGTAAGACACACCGGCTGCCCCAGTGGCATTAGCAACAGGGTATGAAATGACAATAAAGATAAAAACAAAAGCCATAAATATCACCGGGGAGGATCAGCCGTCTGGCACAACAACTTTGTCAGTCAGTTAAAGCCACCAAGTGTCTAAGCATTCAGCGATCGCTATGCATGCAGATACACTGACCCATATACTGCTGGAGATGTTTCCAGTATCGTTCTGTTCCTCTTGGATGCATTTGTGTTGAGACTGAACCATTTATCACTACTGGCCAGTAGATGGGGATGTGTCCGCTTCAGCTTAAGCAAGTTAGCCTCGGGGTGTCTCATTTTTTGTTGTTAGTGTGCCTCTCTTGTCGATTTAGTATTGATCTGGTGAATGTGAGGCTGAAAATAAACCTTGTGTGCCTGGTTATGATTTGTCTGACAAAGGCTGTCAAGCCTGAAAAATTCAGTCTGGATATTTTTGTTTAAGATTACAATGTAATGCTCTTGTCTCTCGACTTTGCTTCATAGACACAAATGGAATACTCTAATCTTCCGTGTCATGTTCTCTCACATCTAGCAAATGCTATTGATTATGTTGTGGCAAGACATCTCACAAAGCTCAGAGACTATCTGGACAACACAGTCTCAATTAGGACGACTAGTACCAGCATTGCTGGGGCCATTGTTACAACTGTATCGTCTAAAGCATTCCCGATGCTCTTGCTCTTCAGGCGGGATGTAAGCAGCTAATTGAAAACCCTGAAATCTGCTGATGAGGACGCAGTCATGTCAAACGCCTTGGTTCACTCTCAAACCAGAGAGGAAGTGTAACATTAGAGCGAGTGAAAAGACCAAGCAGCTGCTGTTCTCTGACGCTCGGCCGCGTCCTTTGAGCGAGTCTGTGATGCGCTACAGAGGGGATGTTTAGCTGCCTCTCAGCCTCGAGGAAGCCATTGCAGCTGCGACTTTTTCTGGCCCTCCCTCTGTCACCGCGCTCGCGTCACGCGCATCCACCGGCCACGCCGTTTCTTTGGCTGTTTGCGGGTCCTCTCAGCACAGGGCTGTAATTTGGACTGGCAGTCGATAGCGTATAATCAGCCCCCCCCAAAAAAAGTTATTTTGGACAGCCAAAAACGACCAATGGGGTGATCTGCGGGACACGCCAGATGAGTTCACTGACTGGGAAAAGCAAACGTGTACACGCAGCTCTTTTGATCGGAGCAGATGGCAACATTTGTGCAGCGGATAGCGAGCGGGGAGCCGCAGAGGCACTCCTCAGCCTCCTGAGTGAGCTCACAGCCCCGAGGGGTCCCACCAGACAGCCCATGATAAACACAAGTCTGACTCAGACCACAGCTCTCTTGGCTGTCAAATCGCGATCCGTGTGAAATAGTCTTGACATTTCACAAAAAAGAATTACGTTCTCCATGCCCCAGCATAGAGAAGATTCCTTGTTTAATTGCAGGTGGGCGTGTACAGGGGCTGCTGGTTGGGCTCATGGTAAGCGTTGTGTTGCTCATTTAACTGTGCAGAGAAAACCTCCATGTGCTCAGCCACAGTAGATGTTGCCTAAGTGAGTTTGACAATGTATGTCCTGAAGCTGGGCCACACTTGCATTGCGGAAAACCCCAGATATCTTTGTCATGTCGGGGAGGTTCTGACCTCAGACCGCCGCTTGATAACATTTTGCCCTGTCTGGGGCCCTGTGCAGGTCTGAGTTCTTAGATCTGATTACAACACAACGGTCTCCGTGCTTTTCGCTCTCTGCGATTTGTGGCCTCTTAATGTGCTGCCGTTGGGCCTTGGACCAAATCTGTGGGAAGAGGGACGGTATGGAGATCCATGTCTAAATTTGTGATCTCACGCCGTAACAGTAGGTAAGGCTTTAAAATGATTATAGTGACGAGGAGCTCTTAGGAAATACCGTTTCATTTGTGGTGCTGCAAGCTAAATGTAAAAGAAATATAAATCAGCGCGTGGTATATTTAGGCTGTATTCCACAATAACCTAGCTCTTGGTTACTGAGAAAAGATTTTTCTCATATAATTTTCCAGCGCAATAAGACTTTCTTGGCCTTTGGAGCTCTCCGAAATATTTTGAAACGACTTAGAAAAGCAAACAAGGCACGGCCCCCGAAAGGATTTATTCCAATTAGAGTGCTCGCTGCACATCCGACTAAGTGGTGCGTCCGCTTAAGAAAACATCGGTGGTTTCAGTGATTTATCTTAAGTTTGCTCTAATTCCTTTGCGGCTGGGAGGAAATGCGTACCCCCACAATTAGCACTTGCCCAAAAGGAGAGGATCTGGTAATATGTCACGACGGTGGCGAGTGACGCTATGATCACAGGCACTAACTCCCCCCTGGTCTGTGCTGCCAAATCAGCCCTGATTGGTCGTGATCTGACTCCAGTGAAATAAAAATAGCCACTGCAACATGTGAGTGAATCAAACTTAATAAGTAAGCAAGTATATTTGCATGAATATCTCTATGTCGCATATAAAGATGGACAGTATGAAATATAAAATAAAACTTAAACCGCTTCTGTTTTGAACAGATTTTAACCCAGCAGCACGGCAGATTTGAGAAAACTTTGACAGTACCAATCTACATACAATTCTGTGCACTTTGTTTTATTGTTTAGGAACATTTCTGTTCTAAATGTCAAATGTCAGGTTTGACACCTGTAGAGATTTCTTTCTCTACATTTTAGTCTGTTCCTCCCCATTTCTGGGCTCGGCTGTTAGCAGCCTTACAGGAAAAGAAATGTTCTCGACAGATGTCTTTGATTTTTACCCAGAACAGATTTCCACCAGGTGCTGCTTCCTGAGTATGAAAACATGCAGGTTAGATGAACCTCGGGCACTAAATTGTCTGTGTGAGGGAATTCAAGCTGTCCAGAATGGACTCTGTCTCTTCTTGTCCAATGCACACTGGGACAGTTCTTATACAAGAAGTAGAAGAAGAAGCTGAAATCGAGGAAGTTGCTTCTTATTTCACTTAGCAGCTGTATTAAATCCTCTCTTCCGTCATAATATGTTGATGTTTGAAGAATTTAATTAGTCTATGATTTTCACAAAGCATCAGGGCTTAAATGCTTATGTTTTTTCCACAGGTTTAACAGAATAACAAAAGCACCAGAAACACACAGGACTTTGAATTGAGGCAGGAAATAAATGGATGGAAGTCCATTAGCAGAAAGTCATTAACACAAATCAGTTGCCCCCTTGTTTCAGTGCAGATTAGTGTCAAAGGACTTGCCAAATGTGTTAAGAGTCAGTCTTTCTGAAACACAACTTTTTTCCGCTCCCGACATCTCTCTCTTTCCACAACGCTCAATATTGCAGGAGTCCAAACAGTCATGTCAGGGCATCTGTTTTCTCTCTCAGTGTGATGGATGTGGGTGGGAGACGTAGACAGGAACTCAGATCCCCCAGAAGACGCTCTTGTAACAACATCCGACATTTCTGGATAAACGCTATTCTAGAGTTCTGAGAAACCTTCTCAGTGGCTCGGAACAGATGAAATAGAACATCATGTGACAAAGGATTAAATTACCTGTTGTTCTTTATCCTAGCAATTAATGGGCTTTCCCAGGCGAGAGAGTGAGTTATTTTACAAATTTTCCCGTCCATGAAAGTTGTCAAAGGACAAAGTACATCTATCTTTCTCGCACATAGCCACTTGGTTCCAAAATGGTTAGTTTTAGTGATGTAACGTGTGATGTTTCTACAATGGCAGCACGAAAGAAGATGAAAGTGCCAGGAGAGTAGCACATACTAAAAACCATTTCCAGTCGGATGTAAATGGAGAAACTGACTGCAAACCATCCCAGTTCCAGTGTGCACGTGCACACTATCTCTTTGTTCCTGTCGATGGCTGAAAGTGTTGGTGCGTCGGAAATGCCTTCAAAAATGAAGAGCTGACCACGTGGTGGCAAGTTCTGCCAATTCTGCACGCTGCCATGAGAAAAGCAGCACTTTGCACATACCTGGAACCTCCTCAAGACCATAACTGGTGCTGTTGGGCTTGAAGCGATCGGGCTGGACCTTCATGTTGGGACACAGGACGTCTGAGGAGGGAGCACAGTGATTCAGTTAGACACGCTGCAAATCTGCAAAGACATGAAGCTCTTTTCGGGAGGTTCAGGCAATGAAGGGCTGGTCGATCACTTTACTGGTAACTTTCTATCTCACGGTCGGGAATACGATCAGGCGTCTGATTCCTTGGAGGAAGTCGTCTGAAATTTTATGCAGGGCCAGATGAAAAAGGTGTGGGATTGTTTTAGGAAACGGTGATCTCACTGAGACGCAGCCTTCGGACTGATACGAGATCTCAAGAGCGGCAGCGCAGACAGATTGCCCTCCATCTCTCACGTCTGGGGAGAGGAGTGTGTGGGTGGAGGGGGAGGGAGAGAGGGAGGGAGGCAGGCACTGAAAGAGCAGGAGACACATCCACACCTAACAGTTTTATATTTCAACACACACATATTTCACTGATGGTGACGACAGCGAGAAAGGCAACACTGTCGGGGGGGAAGTTTTTATTGGCGGGTGGGATGTTTTCTATTTCTGCCATCTCGCCAGCTTCACAACCGGAGGACAGGAATGGCTCCCGGTTATAGATGTTTAAAGATATAAACACTTGCTCCAAGCTGAGCCAATGGGGGGTCAGCTTGCTTACATTACCAAAACCAATAGACATATATCTCATTTTAGGACTGAGCTTTGTTTGTGGTCTTCAGGACACTGCTCTTATCATTAAAAGATGTAAATGCCGCGTCACAATTCCCTAGAGTTCAGTGACACATTCGGTTAGGGGTAAATTACACAAAAAAAAAAATCAATTTACATTTTAACAGGGCTTTTACGCCAGAGTAATCATTTTCACTTACTGAGGGTGCGAACCGGCGTATGTGCGGGAAGGATTTCTCTCTATTCAAACAAGTCTGGACTCAATGCCACGCTCCTCTGTATTGATGATGAGAGTCTATGATCTGCATTTATTTCACAGATGACAAGCGGGACATGAATAACACCTTCTCGGCCGTCCTGCATGCCAAGGGATATGACAGTTATTTCGTTGATTAGCTCCGACAGCAAATGTGAGCTCGCTCTTTTTTTTTCTTTTTTTTATCAGATCGCGATCGTGCCGTTTGGACAGAGTTCTCATTAAAACTAATATTAGCCCCGACGATTTGTCTGTGTCCTGACTGTCAGTCCCAAACGTGTATGTAGACGCAGCAGCAAAGTGCCAGCCAAGCATGTACTGTGGAGCCCTGCAATTTTCTAAAATCACAGCTACAAAAAATCACCACGTCACCGGGGCTTCTAACCTTTGTCTCCTCATAATGAGAACATCTCGGACGACAGGGCTGTTTCTTTCTGCGCCACGCAGAGCCCGACAGCGTAGCCTGCCTGGCTTGCACCCATTGCAGACAACTTATCAGGTTCGCTAGGTCTTTTTCCTCTTCAGCCTTAAAGTCTCCCTGAACTCGTAATTTAAGGTGTCCCATGCTTTAGACTGTTTATAAAGCCGGAGGGCATACCAAAACGTACCGTTGTGTAAATGAGTGCGTCACTCTTTTTTTTGAAAGACGGTGTCGTTGCCTAGCCCAGAGACCTAGCATGCTAGGTAGCCCAGCTACTCCCTGCACTTGTGGCCCCAGAGCTATAATTTGGGGCTCTGGCTGCGAGTTAAAATGGAAGCAGTGTAAAACCTGCCCTCGGAAATAAATGTCTCGGACGGCCTCGCAGCATCAGCGAGGGGAGCCGCCGTCTTCTCGGGGCAGCGATACATTTTTAATTCTCGCTATCACTTGCGCTAGCTGCCACCGTCCGGCCCGCTGAACCTTTCAGACACGCCGCGGGCGTCCGACAAGAGCCTCCACGGCGGAGTCGTCTCTCACCGGGGGTCAGATAAGGCCGCGTCCAGGCTCCCAGCCCGGTGTTGTTACCGAGCGGGGCCACACATGGTCTGTTGAAGCGGCAGCGGCGCGTAATAAGCAGTGTCCCCTTTTAGACCTACGGATTAAAAGGTGAAAACATTAAACGCGGACAGTGGAACGGCTGCACCGGACCCACTTGAAACATCGGAGCTGTAATTTTCGGGGTGGAAATAGCTTACATTGCTCAGGCAGCCGGTCGCGCTGACCACCGATATACTTAGAGCCTCACTCGCGGAGATTTCGGAAATCACACAAAGAAAACACTGGGACTGCCCCCCTCTTTAAATTTAGCCTCGGGTCAAGTTCTTCGGGGCATTGTCCTCCAAACCTCCACGTGACGCGCGTTTTATTCGATGTCGCCTGCGCTACTGGCCGGCAGATCTATGGGGCCGAGGAGCGAGGCCGAAGGTCGGCGCCCTTAAGACGGCTCCCTGTTGCCCTTGCCCTCGTCTCGCCTCTGCAAGGTGATACGCCCTTAAAAAAAGAATAAAGGCCATTCGGAGTCTAAATCGGCACTCTCGTTGGCGCTTGCGCCTCATCAAAATTGTCGATCTCGAGCCAGATTGAAGTGAGAGATGAGTTTATCGCTGCTCATCTGTGTGTTAAACCGTGTAATCATGTCATTTCCGCTGTTGTATTTACTGTTTGCGGCTGAGACTTATGGCAGCCTTTTTCTTTCCTGTCTAGCTATTTTGGGCAGGAATTTGGAGCGTTGGAGTGCATAGCATCCATCTCCTGTCTGAAAACGCTCTCATGCAGTCGCTTCTCCACACTTCCTTTTTTGTTTGTTTTTTTTTAATTTAAGGGCAACATTAATCTACTGCTCGATTCCTTTTCGAGCCTATTTAAGCCGGTGCCTCCAGCTGCTTTCTAAGCCTGGGTGCCTGCGTTGAAAGTTTGCCTCAGTGCACTAGTGGAAAGAAACCCATTGAGGTTAGCTTGAAACAGGCTTTCCAGCGCTTGACACCCCTGCACTGCAGCGGCAGTCGAAAAGGCAGCTGCGCCACAGAAATGTCTTGGTTAGAGAGCTGTCATTTACGAGCCAATTCCTGCAACAGCCCCCGAACACATTTCACATCCAGTCAGGGAGAGGCCATGATTGTGCCATCTGCATGTGCAGCAGCTCCTTGTGGTCGGGGTGGGGTTTTATGGTTAGGGGTCTTTCCTCTGCATAGTGCTTAGAGGTTAAAATAAGAGTCTAATGTGATTAAGTGCACGTTCGGGGCGAGGCAGGCTCTTCAAAGCGAACAGGCCGTGAGGCACGCTGGCACCGAGCGCGGTGGCAAACTTACTCTCACACAGCCTCCTCCGCAGCCTGCCCCTGATCTTGTCGATGGCGTTGAAGTCTGTCACGTGGAAGACGTGGGCGTTCTTGGGCTCGGCCGCGATCTCCTCTAGCTCCACCTTCAGGGCCTCCCCGATGCCCACGGCAAACATCCTGATGCCAGCCTTGGCTGCCTCCTTCGAGGGCTCCAGAACATAATCCTGGCTCCGGCCATCTGTGAGGAGGATGGCCACCTTCTGAATGCCCCTGGCCACGGGCCTGGCTCCATTTTGCACTGTGAAGATGTTTTTGGTGGTGTAGCTGATAGCATCCCCGGTCATTGTATTTCCCCCCAGGTAGCGGATGTTGCGCGCCGCTCGCTTGACGTCCTCCAGGGTCCTGTGTCGGCCCAGGTTGAACTCAACGGTGGGCCGGTCGCTGTAGCGCACCACGGCGACTCTGGTCTTGTCAGGGGCCACGTCAAAGGACTCCACCAGGTTGGCCACCCATTTCCTGATCAACTCAAAATTCTCCTTTCCGACACTGGACGAGGTATCCAGGATAAACGCCAAGTCATAGTGGACATTTTTACACCCTGTCAGAGGTAAAAACAACATGATCCAGTCACATACAGTGAAAAGCAAATATCTCTACCATTGTGGTTTTATCTTGGTATTCAATCATCATGCTCCCACCTGCCCTCTGCGCGTCCACTGTTTCGCCTGAAAGAGTCAAGGCCAGGACAACCAAGACCAAGGTGATCCTAAATCCCAGTCGTAATTCCATCTCAGCCTTGGTTTGGGTCTGTTCCGTTTATCTTATAACCACCATCAAGCTGTCCAGTCTGCGGAGAGGTCAGTGGAAACATAAACAATTTACTATAACATGCACTCCGGCAGACACTACCGTCAATCAGCCCACTCTATGAAAGTGTCAGTGGACTGAAAGACGTTTTAGACTTTAAAGCCAGTTTGCTGAGCTGTTCTTTGGCAAACGGGACTTTTGCAATAATTTAACTCCAACTGTGAAACCAAAGTGGGTGAGGGACTTCCTGTAGTGAGGGAAGATTGCTGTAAAAAAAAAAAGAAGTGTGAGGCCTCCTACAGTGTCTGCCGCCACGTCTCTATATTGACAAAAGACTGGTGGAAAGCAGAGCTAAAATTACATTAGACACTTGTGTGTGTATGTAGATATGACAATGTCTGTTGATCTATTTCATCTCCCTTTTGGTGGAGGATTTCTATTGTACTGTCTCTGGACTTCTCCTTGCTGCCAGGAAATGTTCTCCATTCCCAAGATGTGATAATTGAAACCTTAGATTGAAATACACATCTCTCCACAGCAGCCAGCAAAAACTGTGCCCAGAGAAAACTGGACTCATCAAAGATTGTTGGAGTTTGCTGCCAAACTTTTTTTCTCTCTCTAGCCACAGAAAAAGCAATGATAGGAGTGTGCACTTTGCTGATGCAGCTCAGCGGGACGTCTCCACAGTGCTGCTTTAAAGCTTGAAATCCATGCAGGTATCCCCGGTTGTCTTTTTGAGCCACTGGAGTAAAATTTGTGCAGCTTTGATTCCTCAGCATGTTGCGAAGGGCCGATTCAATCTGCTCCTGCGGGACTTATTCATGAGGCTGTTGTGCCTGGATGGCACCCACAGAAACCTGTCACATAAACACAAAACTATTCCTGCTCTTGTTGTACACCCGTGGTTGTGCCGCCTGCCATTAGGCCTGATGTGTGACTGACTGTAGCCATAACACGGACTGGCTGGGAGAGAGTCTCCCTGCGGGGGGTCAACCGGGGGAGGCCGAAGAAAGTCTGAGTTATAAACAACTTGTAAAGCAATAAAGCAACTCCCCTGTGTTCTTAAAGCTATTTGCCATACCTCACCACATCTCTGCTGCTCCCTTTGAATTACGCTGTAAGTGCATTGTTTTTCTTGAGCTGACTGGCAACCGTAGCGGCTGTGGACGGGAGAGAGCTTTTAATAGTGTATATTCGAGAAAATATGACGGTCTTCAAATGAGAAGCTGGTTGAGAGAGAGTTAAGCACAGACTGGAAGCAGACCTACCTACTCTCAATCAGCAAAATTCACGCTGCTCACTGTGAAGTAGACGTTGCACATAAAAGCAACTGGAGTGTTTGTTTATAGTGTTTTGTTTTAGGAGGGCGTATGTGCCACTTCCTGGTGGCTGACACTGGGCATCACAGCCTCGGTCTTCCTCGCGTGACCGTGCTCAAAGACTGGGAAAGGAGGCGCAGCAAAACAGCGCGCACATCTCTTGGAGCAACACAATCAAGCGACGCCGGCTGATATTATCTGGAAAGTTCAATCGGAAAGCAGATGTAACAGGAAATCGGAGAAACAACATCGCATCGGCCGGCTTGGCTGATTAAAGCGCACGTGCTGCATGGAAATGAGGACGGGCGATTGATCTAGAAACATACATGCGACTCTACACATCACCCCTCCTTTGAATAAAACCTTGCACGCTGTTTCTTGTAGTACATGACAAACGCCAGCTGATTAGCAACTGAAATTTGTTTCTGCCTATGCTGATGCTAAATGCTAAGCTAAACCATTGTATTTTCAGCGAACACAGCCATTGTTTATCTTTCAGTCTAGCTCCTGGCACGTAAGCTGGACATTGTATTTACAAATAAAGCCAAGCTAACAGTTATCCAGTTATGCTGTTGCTAACTCATACAGGCTCTGGTGATGTTCATGTACCCTCTGACACGTTTTCACATTTTAAAGATGAACATGACGCCATCTTTACAGGAGTCTTAAAACTTTTTACAACTGCAGGAGCCATGACATGTTGGAGCTCAGATGAAGTCGATGTGTTGTGACAGAGTAACACACGTAATTACAGTGAGTTCTTTTGCAGTTATGTTTTTGAAGGAGTGATGCGAGCAGATGAGAATTCCAGGAAATGTGGTAAAAAGACGCAAGGTTAAAAACAGCAACTTGATGACTGTGGCTTGACCCATATAGCTGCTGAAATAGAGAGTTCATTATTTACTATGGGAAAAGCAAAGAGCTCTGGTCCCGGAACCACTCTCTTATCTGATTGTGCGTTGGACTACCTCTACTGTTTGGTTTCACAGGGACTATTAATACTCTAAATTGCTATAATTGCCCCAATTAGTGCACATTTAAAGTTGGAGAAATTCAGCCCAGAAAGACAGAAAACAAACCAGACGCCAATGAATAAGATTTGTATTCACGCCCCTAATCCTCTTTATCCAGCTTTGCACAGGTCTAACATATTCTCAGTTGTCTCCCTTTCATCCCTGATTGCATTTAAAAGCACCGTACAGCGCTCCCACTGCACACTGAATGAATCCAGTTTTACTACCAGATACAGTTACGGAGGTGAAGGCACAAACAGGCTGTCGACATCTGAACCCAAAGCTAGATTCTTCACTGACTGTGGCTCTGTATCACCAGGCCTGTTTCCACTTCCTCTCCCAATGGCAGACCTGGGACCGCGATGGAGATGTCTATAACAGAGGCAACACGTTCATCATTCCCTGAATGTAGAAACCAGAGGTATTTTTTTTTTCCATGCGCAACGCAACCTTGAGAGCAGAAAGAAAGAAGTGTTTTCTGAGGAAGCATCAGTACGCATGTGGAAGCAGAGAACACAACTCGAAACTGTGACAGAACAAATAAGTATCTCAATTTGTAGAGCAAGTGACAGATGAGTGATTTCATGACCCAATCTTTTTTATTTTTTGCCTTTTTTTTTTTTTTAATCTTACCTGTCCTGTCAGTGAGTGAGCAGTTACGGGGCACTCCGTCTCTCTCTGCCTCCAGCACTCGGCCTGAATCACCACTGGGGCAGCATCATTATCAGCTGACAATAATCCCAAATGTCTCCCCCGCAGGTGGCACGAATCAAGAGGAGATTATTGAATAATCCAGGGTGGCAATCCAGTGTAAAGGGTTGTCAAAACGTGAAGTGAGGTGAGCTCCAGAAACCTTTGGGATGGGACGGGTGGACAGGGGTGGGAGGGAACTGCAAAGGGGTGAAAGTGTAGAGTTTCACTGTGGGGGGGGACCAAGTGGCTTCTGCTGCTCTTGACTGGGCTGTGCTCACACATGAAGAAGAAAAAAAAAGAAAGGCTGAGAGGCGCAGCCAATTATAGACCCAACTTTCTGGTATATTTTTGTCGCTTTTTTTTCCCCTTCCCTTCCCTTCCCTTCTCTTTACGGCTGCGCCCATCTGAAGCGTTGCCCTCAAAGACGAGGCACGGCCTCTTGGCAACCGCCTCGACTGTCCAAGCCTCCGCCACTGTGACAGCCACAGCGGAGCCGCCCTGAGGCCGGCGGTGGGCCGGGCCGCCTCGGCCTCCACCAGCCACACACTTACAGAGGAAGGTTGTATTTAAGCCTGGGGGGGGGGATGATTACAGAACAGCGGTGCTCGCAGCTCTGTGCTAATGTCTGTCCCGGCCTGCGCTGACTTACAGTCGAACTCTGTGATCTATATTATTCATGTTGTGCCGCTCTGACAAGTTTACCACCGCGTCTGGCCGCCGAGCTTTCATTTTTAAAAGTATTTTCATAAATAACGCATGCTGCACAGCACTTATCTTGTAATTATTTTCTTAGGGTCTTAGTAGTTCCGTCGTGTCTGTGACTTCACACCACCTTTTCTTCCCATTGCTAATACCTGTGCTGTTTTCTGGGTTGACGTATTCACGATTCCCTCAGAGGTGATGAAGGTTTTATTTCACAGTCTTAACTCTGCAGAAGTGATCATTTATTCACAGTACAAGCAAACAAGCAAACACACGCACGCACAACACAGACATTCCCATCCTGTCTCTCTCAAACCTATCCTGTCCTGCTCGCTAGAGCGGTCTGTTTTCCTCGCCAACTTGTAAATCTATATGTGCCTCGACTTGATAGACGCCGAGAGAGGATGGGCTGTGATTCACATTTGGGTCCGCGCTGATGTCCTTATCATGTGTGGTCATGCTCCCTGGCAGGGGAGGACGCAGCGGCGGAGCGCGCCAGCCCTCTGTCTCTCTGTCTGTGTCAGACATCCTGCCTGGCCAACGTCCCGCATCTGCTCTCCGGGCCCCCTCGGCATCACGTGCCTCCTTTCCGGCAGCGCCGGGCTCAGATCCTTCAAAGCGGCCCTCGAGTTGTCCCCCGCGTGCTGTCTAAAAACACAGCATCAACATTTGAACGTCACGGACAGCAAACACGTTAGCCGCGGCGTCCGGGCCTATTCACGTTGCCTTTGTAGCCAAGGAGAGTGAGCGAGCGAGGGGGGCCGCGCTATGTATAGGCTCGGCGTGAAGTGGATGGGAAGCGGGCTGACGATGCGAGGCAGATGCACGTCGTGAGTAATGGTGTCCGTCTGAGGAAAGCGTCTGCCGCCTCGTGCGAGAGGGCTGAAGAGGTGAGCGCGGGGCTGCGGGCGGCGTGTAGCGCCTGCGGAACGCCATCTGTCATCCGATCGACAGCCAGCTTACGGCCTCGCCGCCTCAGACCGCCGCCCCTCCTCCACAATATGCTCAGAGTGCGGAGAGGGGCGGGCCCGGGCGATTTAGAGGTAAAAACTTGGTCCCGCTGCGAAGGTCAACCCCGACTTGGCGCCCGGTCAAGACGGCCCGGCTCGCGCACGCGCGTCTAAATGAGCTGTGATAGGTGTGCAAGCGGGAGTGCGGATGAGATCTGTGCGGGAGGTGATAAGTTGGGAGATAATGCAGCATTCTTACCGTTAAACAAAGTAATAGCACATCCATATTTACACATTATTAATATGCTGGAGACCAGTGATCCATACGATGCCTCCCACACAGCTTGCAGTGCTCCATAAGAAACTGTAAATAAAATGGATCTTCTCACTTACATTCGGATTGCTTTAATCAGTGTGTCACAAAATTGCGTGCTAGGCTTAATGGGCGGAGTGGGCTGCTTAAGAACTTCAAAGTCTATGGACCATTTCGATATCTCTCACAATAAGGTTTCATTACACTGTCAGATCTCTGTAAGTTGTGTCAGGAATGACTCAGATGACCATTGGATTAGACCGTTAGACATTACATGTTATAAAGCCAGTCCGGTGACGTGACACATGAGGTTTTGCGACGGACAAAGAGAAAACTCTAGGGGCTGCTAGGAAGTAAGTCCGGACGTAAAACACCTGTAAAGGGAGTACGTTACTGGAATGCCCGTGACATGACACCTGTCGCAGGCGTGACACTGACATATTCACAGCCCTTCAGAGCCAAACTCACCTCAGCTGTTCCTCCCCCTCAGTGAAGTTCAGACTCCATCACAAGCGAAAAGAGGCTCCCTGCGACTGCCCGGCCCAAGTGTTTGGCAAAGGTGAAGTGATGAATGAAGTGGGCAGCGTTGAACGACACGGACGCCGGGATTTCATGCCGAGTTATATCGCTGATGTTACCTTGCCTGGCTCGTGACGAAAAGGTCAGATCGAGCTTCATTCAAGTTCACTTGGAGCTTCAGTGTAATCTTGCAGAGTGCAGAGCGTCGTGAGAGGAGGGAGAGGGGCATCACGCGGCGACACTGCTCCAATTCTGAGTTTGTGCGGAAGAGAGGTGGCTGTTTTAGGAGCTGTTTTTCCTGCTGCGTCATGGCTAGTTTTGCTAGTTTCGATTGATCCTGAATGTGAGCGTGTGTCCAATCACATGAGCATGTTCTGGGCAGCAGGTCTAGAGCAGGTGTTTGTTAAATGACCCTCTAATTCCTCATCACAGCCGCTTTGTTTCTATCAGAGCTACCTCTGCCGTTTCATCCTGTTGGACCGTCTCTACTGTTTAGCCCTGTGCCGTGCCAGCTCCGTGCACAGCCGTCCCCGCCTGATTAAATCAGTGCAATCTCTGGCCCTGGAGAATGGCCTTTGGAGAAGGGACAACCCGCACTGTAACTTAGAGCCACCTGGCACGCACGTATGAGAGGCCGCTCATTCATTTATTTATCTGTCTTCCATTCCCGTGACACAAGAGAAAGTACAGTGGACCAGTAACGAACCTCGGATTGATCCGGCCTTATCTGCCAGCAATATCTGCGATGTAAGCTTTGCCTCGGAGGGTTCAGGACAATACCCTGTTTGGGATGTTTCATTTATTAAAAGCATGTGAGGAAAAATATCCTGTGCAAACAACGCATCTCAATATTGGAGCAGATTAAATAGGACGCTTCAGAGCAACTTTATGCCTTTATTCTCTTTCGCCATCGTGTTTTACATATTTGAGCTTGTAGAGTAACAAGACTAATTACGAAAAGCAGTTATGGCACAATTCCAAGAGTGTTTTCTGATCCCTACATGTGTGGCTTCATTTTTATTTATTGAATTATTTTCATAGCTGCTGAAGGAATTGCCTCAGCTGGTTCAGGGACGCTTCATCAGCCAAACTGGCAGGCTTCAGCATCATCTCAGTCTCTTCATGACAAAAAGTGCATCTCCTTGGCATGACATCATCCTGCAGAGCGCTGACCTGTTAAAGTCAAAGATCCAATTTCATTACAGCTGGGACTGCTTTGTGATTAAGTTTTTTTCTCTCTCTCTCTTTAATCTCCAGTTAGAAACACTCGGCTTAACACCATCAAGTGTCAGGCATGTTCGCGGCCTCTGCCTTGGCGGTTCGGAGTGCATCTTGCAGATTGCTGACTGCAATCCTCCTGATGGCGCTTCTGTAACAGCCGGAGGCTCTTTGATGCCTCCTGCAGCTCTGGGCCGCTCTGGCGGAGCCCTCTCCGCCCGCTGCCCTTCGCCTTAGACACCTTGGGCCAGCTTGGCTTTATCTGCAGATAATCCCCCTGTTGACGTGTTTGAATTGCACTGATCCTCTTCGAGGCATTGTGCTCTCCTCAGCCTGGGCCGCCTCAGCTTCCCGCTCTCCTGCGGAGGGACGGCGGGGCCCGGACGCGTCGCCTCGCCGCCACGTGCCGCTCGGGCCCTGGCGCTGGGGGAGGGCAGGGGAGGGGCGGGCCTGCGGCGCAGGGGAACCGGGGTGCCTCGACACACCACCTCCTCCAGGGGCCTGTCTGCGGCCTGCTCTATGGGGCTGGCGCGTGTCAGCTGAGGCCTGGGCGGTCTGTCGCTGTTCTGCTGGGCCTTCAGGGGCTCGGCGGGGGTGGGGGTGGCGGCGGCCTTCCCGACTCTCTGCCTGGGGCACGGCCTGAGCTTGCTGACGCGGAGCTCGCCCGCCGCCACGTCCTGCTCGCAGGCGGCGGGCTGGGCCTCGTGCTGGATGAGCTTCAGTTTCTGCCTCTGAGCCTCCCTCACCTCCTTAGGCAGCTCCAGCGGGGCGAGCTTCGCAGGCCGTCTCACCGGCTGGTTCTCCACCTCCCTCTCGGGCTCGGCCTGCTGGGGCCGGAGGTCCAACTGTGCCGTGGCATCCTGGGTGGCTGGGCAGGCCGTAAGTCGACCCGCCGCCTCCTTCCCATGTGCCGCTGACAGATGGAGGCCAGGTGTTTTGGAATTGCGGCCATTTTTAGCCACGAGTCGGAGGTTTTGACCGTTCAGATGCAACATGGTATTTTTAACTTGGATGGTCAACATTTCTTCTCGCTGGGGAGCCCCCTAAACAAAGGAGACAGAGGCGACTCGTGTCAGTCCCGTCACTGGAGCTGGTTCATCCCGGAACACGTCTGCCACTCACCACAAAACTATCATAGTGGCATTTATGTTATGTAGCACATCACTGAAGAAGACACACTTCACTATCACTTTCAGCAAAGTATATTCTATACAGGACTCGGGGTTCCAACCCTCATTATGGCCCACATTAATATAAATAAATAAATAATTCATGCTCCCCGGCAGGCAATGAGCCATTAATCAGGACACATTTGGGAGAGCCAGGTATTTAAGCTGCGCTCCTTTTTCCTTTCGCTTAAATTCATCAAGACGACCCCTCCCAGCAACAATTAGACCACTTACCTTCTGAAAAACACCTGCACAACATCTGGATTATTGTCCATTCAGTTCAACCACTGCTTCATCGTTACGGCGGCAGACTCCGTGGCTTATGACTATACACTGAGAAATCCTTGCTTGGCGTCGCCATGCGGTCACAACCGCGGCCTTCATTATTTCTCGCCGATAATTAAATAAGTCATCAGTGAGGGATCGCGGGTCATGGTTTGTAGAAGGAGCGATCTGTCACGCTAACTGCTACTCTGCCGTCGCTCAGCAGCCCTGCTACAGTCATACATAACCTTTGGAGAGGTAACAAATGTTGACTCATTTATAGCAGCACCATGACCGCTCTGCCTCTCTCTTCCGAAACTGGAGTCCTCCGCTAAACAGTCACCAAGTTGTCGTATTCCAAAGGATGTGTTTTGCAGACTTAGTTTTTTGTTGTTTCCCTCTCTTCTCCTATATCCAGTACTACAAATGTATCAAAAGTCACTCCAGCAAAACTGAAGGTATTGTCTGAGACAAGTGGGCTGGAGGACACACTGCTTTGAGCTAACAGGCGGAGAAACACAGGAGGGTGAACAGTCCATGGGAGGACGATGTGTCATGAATTAAAGATCTGGCTGTTGTAATAAAAGAAAATAAAGGTACGCCCGACACAAGCCCAAAGGAGAGTTGCTCTTACAAAATGAATAAATGATGAGCGAAGCCATTAAGATATATTTCCTTCATGAATTATGTCTCGTTAGGGAGCCATAACAAAACAACTGGAGATGAAGGAAAAGCGGAGGGATGGCAGATTCCAGAAACCTCCAAATCTATAATGTGAAAGTGATTAGCGGGTTTTCACCGCAGGGGCCGGCTGGGTACAGATTATTTACTGCCGGGGGTGGAATTTCAAAGATATGTCACGCCTAATGCTGGTGCTTGAAGCCTGCTCAGGCTCCGCCTCGGCCCGGGTCCAGACCGGGTCTGACTGACCCAGCATCCAGAGGGAGTGACGCCGCGGTGTCAGCGGGTGTACTCACGGGTTTGGGGAACATCTCGCTGTGATCTCTGAGCTGCGGCCCCGGCACAACTGTCTCGCCGTCGCCGTGCCGGCCTCGTCCATGCCACCCTCGCCGAATGCGGTGGCAGGCAGCGCGGTAAGGGATGGGGTCTTAGCGGCCCTAATGTGATTATGCAGATTAGGGTCACAGCGTTGCACCGTGATCTCTAATGATCTCCAGCTCAGCGGCAGGGCGGTACGCGTGCTCACGGCACGGGCCCCCGCTGGCCCGGGCTGCGTTTCTCATCATCCGCAGTGCAACTCCTCTGTTGACATTGCCGGGAGGTGATCGTGCAGATTTCGGGCCCCCTGATTCACCACTAGATGGCGCCAGAGACCTCCTTTGTTTTGTGGGCCCCTCATCCTCCTGCGCAGGGAGAGAGGTGGTGGGAAGCGGCACGCCAGACGATCGGGTTGAAGCCTCCCTAATGACCTCAGGAGAGAAACATGCAATAAGGCATCATCTGATTGCTGCAGACTTTTTTAGAGAAGGAGTTGGATGGTTTTAACATATGTGTTGATATGACATGCGACATATGTGACATATTCTTTCGGATGGTTTTTGCTTATTTTTTTGCTGTGCAAATCCTCCAGATGAAGCGTTGGAACACATTGTCTATAATCTGAACTAAATGGATTTTTGTCTCTGCAATTATGGTAAATACACCCTTGTCATGTATGCGGTGAACGCAGGGTACCCCGAAAACATCATCACCCACAGTTTGGATCCATCCGAGCAAAGGCGTTTATATCTCATTGCCTTCACGTCTTAAATCAAAGCCTGTCGGGGAGTAAGAGATGTGCGGGGAGGGCGCGCAGGAGGATTTGTATCCTTCAACAGGTCTGAACGCCGCATAAAGGTACAGCGAGTCAATATCATAGAGTCAGCCTTAATATTGTCAACACTCGCTGGAGTCCAACTTTGATCAAATTCTCTCGCCCGTCTGCGCTTTTGGTAACAGCTTTCAGGGTAAATATCCTCAGACAGGCGCGATAAGACAATGATGGGCTGCGTGTCGCCTGCAGGACTATCTGCAGATCTTAATCACTCTCCGAGACGGCGGCTTGTTTTAAATTTTAGCTCCATCGCCCCCACGTCAGCCCCATTTATTATATTTAGAGGCGGACTGTCGCAGAGTTTCCCCCCGCGATGGATGAGCCTCCTATTAGCGGGCAGTTGTGCTTCCTGCAGTGGATCCATTTTTCATCAGGCAGAGACAGACTCAATCATCGTCCAAAATGTACTGCTCCTCGCGCCGTCTCCCTCTCTCGCCTCGGGCCCCTCCACCCCCCCCCCCCCACCCCCCCCAAAAAAAAGAAAGAAAGAAAGAAAAAAAGCAGCGTGTCAGCACCTGCTTATTGCAAAGCTTCATCATATCATTGGTATGGTGGAAGTGGTGCCGCTGCACAACAACTTGGCTGCGCTTACATGATCATTTAAGATGCAAAATTATAGGCCTGACGCCAAGAGATGGCCCGAACGCCCCTCTGCCACTGTTCTTATTGTGTCGCCCTCTGTGTTGCCTGACGTTCACAGCTGACAGTGTAATTACTGCGGTGTGGGAAGGGATAAAAAGGGATGTTGCCTGCTCATTCTCCCACCTACTGAACATCCAGCTGCACGGCGGAGAAGAAGGCGACTGGACAGCAGAGATCCTTCGGCGGCCAAACTGCCACCATCCGTGATACGTGGCATTTTAGGACTGCTACTCGGCTTCTTGGAGGCCTTGTTTGTCAGCCTGAGCATTTTTGTCTTGTTTGTGTTTTTTTGCACATGGGCTGAGCGTCAAATCCGAAGGACCCATAGGCGCTTATGTAGTGGTACGACACAAACCAGTCCAGCAAGATATTTGACTTTGAGGATGTACTTTATTTTGTAAAATGTGGCGCATTCCCGAGAGGAAATGCTCCACATTTGGGAAAAAGAAAGGTTTATAATACAATGGTTGCAGCGATAGTGTTATATTTTGCCGGCTTTTTATGTTTTGCCTTTCACCAATAAGCATATTCATTCAAAAGACATTTGTGAAGCCTGATTAAAAGGCTTCGCTGGGACCTTTTTGTTCCTCGGTGTGTTTGCGAGCTTGTTGCGGACTGGCTCAGCAAGTCGCAGTAAGCATCCTGAGATGGGGTTTTTAAATAAGGCTGGATTGAATTGAATTGAATGGAAAATGAACAAAACAGAAGATTATCTCTTTGCTTCTCTTGTTCCTCTCTGACCCGACGCTTGACTGTATCTCTCGGTGTTGGTGCTCGAGTCTGTTTACTTTGGAGAGTCCGCATTAATGAGGCCACGCTTGTAGAGGTCAGGCTCCCTGAGCTTGAACTGTTAGAGGGAGACTCTCACTTCTCTAAACTTCGGCTGGCGGTCTTAGTAAATAGTCAGACATTGGTTTAGCTGTGTAAATGAAACATACCCATGAGTTGCATTTAATGATTCCAAAGTAGATTCAAAGTTGATCTTGAGAGAGTGCCCTGCGGCGCGTTTAGAAATCAGTGATACTGTTGCTTAAATGAATAAGTAATGCTGTAGCTCGGGGCCTGAATGGTTTCAAAACAAAGAAAAACCCGTTTGTCAATACGGGAATAAAAATAGCTCCGTGGAGCGGCTGCTAGGCAGTAAGGAGAAGACAAAGGTGTTTCAGAAGGAGGCTCATCATTTTTATTCAAGTGTGTTATGGCTTCACCCAGGCCATGTAAACCCAGTGAGTCATCCACACCAAATCATGCACACGCACGCACCAAAAAAAAAAAAAAAAGGAAAGGAAGGAAGAAAGGAAAAAAAAACATACAAATGTAAAATCTTACGCAAAATCTTCACTCGGGACAATTCTGAACAGTCTCTCCCCCGCGTGTCGAAAAAGAGAGGGGACCCTTACAGACATCGCTTTCAACACTGTGACAGGAGACGCCAGGTCGGCGAGACGTGGCCTCCAAACCATACGGATGCCAACGAGATGGGATATCACCTCTCCCGTGAGGACTATGGTACACGGTATCATTTGTTCATCGGACCGACGGAGGAACCTATTGCAAAAAAGGATATTTCACAAAGAGAAGTTCATGAAAACACAGCCTTTCTATTATATTGTGTTACACGGATAAGTAGTGCAATTTGTGTCTCCTCGTCCCCGTCTGTGGGGAAACATGGCACTATTGACAGAGAGATGGCCCGCACGTACATACAGTACTGCCACATGCAGTAAATGACGCCTGGGGGCCAAGCACGGCTACGTAGGCGATGCCGAGGAGAAACTAGAATGAAATACAGCCAGTAACCATCGGGAGTCGGTTCACCTCCGTGCTGTTTGATGTGGCAGGGCCCCACCAACCAAGACAGAATCTTGAGTGCGATGCTGTGTGTGTGTGTGTGCGCGCGCGCGTGTGCGTGGCGTTTTCTGTATCCGTGTGCTTGTGGGCGGGCCGTGATGAACGATCTGACTTTGCAGCTCATGAAAAGTGAATTACTTCATTTGTTTTCTGCCTTTTGAAGGGAAAAAAAAGAGAGAGAAGAGAAGAGAGAAATATTATGGCTGATACATTCCTCCGAAATGGGACTCGAAAAGCGAACTGAACGGAAGGCAGACGACACCCATCGCCATCGGCGACACTTACTACGTGTGGCTATTCGCTCCACCCCGTCCGCAATGGAAGGATTTAAAGGATCGCCCCCGTTTTTTATTCCAACTTGGGTCTTAATTTTGCTCTTTTGGCCATGAGTCTCAGTGATCATGATGGCATCTCTGTCGATCTCATGACTTTGGGAACAAACTTAACGTGAGGGAAGCGCGGCGGGGCGAAAAATGAACAGCCAAGTCCCGCAAGAGCGAGAGGCCGATCGTCTGGATTATCCAAACCACTTATTTCGGGTAAAGCCAAGAGCGATATCGACCGAAAAGCCTATCGCAGTCCCTCATTGTACGGGGAGATGAGGGATCCCAGAGCAGGAGCTGAACGAATGCATTTAGCTTAATGTGTTGCAACTCAAGACGCACGTCTTTCAAGCTGCACCCATCAATTCCCCTACACAAACAATGGACCGAATGATGCATGCAATGCGAAAAGGGTCGCTGGGGTTGATGGACCCACGGAGAGTTATCACCCAGCTCTGCAGTCCTCTGCTGCCTCCAGATGCCTTTTTGTTCCTGTAGAGGAAGCTCAGATAAACCCACTCTGCTGATCAGAGCTCAAAGGAGAGGGTGTGGACCTGCCATGCGTCCAAAAGCGGGAGCAGAAAGAAGACCCAAGTCCCCTAGCGTGAGATGGTTCGGCCCTTAGGAGGAAGGGAATGAGTCGGTCTGCTTTGGCGCCGGGTGTGTAGAGGGTCAGAGAAGGTAAGGACAAGATCGGATGTGGGTTTCCATCTGCTCGTATCGGCTTGTCTTTCAGGCCTTAGATCTGTCTGCACGTTAACCGCATCTGTCCGCTTATTAGTCCGAAGCCCGACCTCCAGAATCTTTGAACAGGTCCGCTAAAGCACAAACAGATCTGCAGCCGACATATTTAAATGTGCCCCATCGACAGAAACACTCACCGCTGTTTCTTCAAGGCACGTATGCTAATGTGTAAAAATACATATGCATCTCAGCCATGAAAAGGCCTTTTTATTCCAAAGGTTGTTATAAACATATTGTACAGGATATTTAGATAAGCCGGTATAGTTCCAATAATGAAACAATGCTTTTAGGGCTTATCTCGGACTCCATGCCTGGTTACGTTTGTCACGACTGAATAGGATCCATGGCATTTCACCATTTGCCCAAACAGAGTGGCATTCACCTTGTGAGGCATGCTCAGCTACCCAGAAAATGAATAAAGGCCTGTTAAAGACTAGGCTGCAAAGAATACCGGAGGTAACGTCTCCTGAAAGGTCCAGAAAGTTGGTGTTATGTGTTGTTTTTTTTTCTTTTCCAGAAATATCGATTGACTTTGAGAGATATAACTTGGAACCTACGAGAACAAAAGAGCTCCCCGCCCTGGAACTTAAAATAAAAAAAAGAAAGCTTCACTTTGCTTCATTCTTTACAAACGATACATACCGACACATACATTTACAGCTTTAAAAAGCATTTAGAAATTTTGTTTATAGCTTCAATCCTACTTCATTTAGGAGCTCCGCGGTAGTGAAAAGGTCGTTATTGTCAGCCGGCATTGCCAGCTGTGGCAGGAAATGTGCGTTGGGCTTTAAAACAGGCCAGTAATCAACATAAAGATCCAGAATTGCTCAAATAGTTTCCAGTCCTGTGGCTCTCGGTGATGCCTATAATGCAAGCTGACCCCTGCTGTGTCACGCAGGGTGCAGGCCGGTGAGATGATGCATCTCAGTTGCGTGTCTCGGGAATAAATTCCTACTTCTCGGAACTGAAAATGTGATATGTACACTGTGTTGTTTGCCCGATGCACTTCTGGGATTTGCGTTGCGTGTGGGGAGTGGAGACGGTCAGTTCATTCAAACCTGAGAACAAAGATTATTGTACAGTCTGTTTGAATGAAAAAAAGGCAAAAAAAGAAAAGAAACAGCATGTGTTGTGAATCATTTGTAGAACTATTTGCCATTAAGATACGTTAAAAGTCATTTTGAAATTATTCCCCTAGTCATCACACAAAGTTCATGCACTGGTCCGAGCTCTCAGACATTAAAAATCAACCCACCCCCTCTTCTCCTCCTGTGATATTTTACAGAAACTGAAAGGATCATACTGGTGTTATTAAGTTCTTCTTATCTCTGATCTCCAGCCGCCCCCTCGCATTAACTCAGACCCGTGCCGCTGCTGCTCCCTCCCGTGTCCATGCGTTTATCAGGTTGTCGTGTTTCCCCTAATGGCTCCAAAGTGCGCCCGGGCCTCCAGAGCTGTCGCCTCAGATCTAACATGCGTTTCTGTCGCGGCTCTCAGGGATCTGCATGGTGAGATGGTCTGAGCGGGTTTCGGCGGGCAGACTCTGGGTCGGCCGCTGCGGGCATGCATCGCGGACCGCGCGGGCACTACTCGGAGCGTGGTCATGCACATCCTTCCATTCGAATCTACACCGCTCGTAAATCACCTCAATGCACTTCGGAAGCCGCTGTGCAGGAAAACTCCCCCCCCGATCCTCTCACGCTATCATCGGACTCTCTCTTTGTTGATGCGACTCATGTGAGAGTTGTCCAAGAACCCGTGAACGTGACAGTACGCCCGAGCACTGGGGTCCGTCACAGGCCATCAGCGATGGATGCCACAGCTCCACCAGTTTTCACGTGACGCCCAGTCTACTTGTGAGGGACAGTGCTGTGAAACCAGCTGCTTAATACATAGTGGAGGCCTGACCAAATAATAACCCCGCTGGTGTTCCAGTCGTGTCAGCAGGGCAGGCTCGGCGTTGTCTCGCACTTGTAATTGTTGGCTTTTAGGGGGCAGTGAGAGTCTACAGAAAGATGCTGAACTGGATAGTGGGATTGTAGACTTTATAGGATAATCTGTACTGGGAAGTGGCAATATATGAGCCATCGCTGCATCTATTATCCCCCCCTAAACATTGTGGAGTATATTACATTTGATCACTGACTGATCTTGACTACATATCTTTAGCTGAATTGCTGGTCTATTAAGGCAACTGTAAATGAAGAAACTGGTCACTCTGTGTGTTTAAGGAAGAGCTTGTGTCTGCACTGTGGCTGGTTATTTGTTCACGGTGGGTATTATGAGAGGGGCTGCGCTGGAATTGACTCGATACTCAAAATGAATGTCAATGAGAGGAAAGCACAACAGATAACTGAAATTTGCGAGAACGCGTGAAAGGGAGGGTCGCTTTTTCTCCCCCATGCAAATCAATTATATCTCGTTAAAAAAAAAAGGCTATGAGTGAAAGTAAAGCTTTCGTGGCCAGAGCTGCCCCTAGATGGGGGGGAGTATCAATAACAGCAGCATGATCCTCGATATCCAAGACAAACAGACGCCCGTCACACAGTTGTTCTATAAACAGACTAAAGAATGTCACAAAACCATGGCACACTCATTAAAATGACATCTAATGCACATGCTAACATTGGCAACAATATTTTGGCTTGACGTGTGATGAAATAATTGCAGTATATGATTGCTTATAGAAAACAATACCTGATGCTTTAAGTCATTTTAAAATCTCTGTCTGCAGTGAGGCAATGGAGTAGTACATAACGGCAAAAGTGTCTTCAAGTTAAGGTGAAACGAGCATACTCCCTTTTGAAAAATAGCATTTCTCCAAGTGTGCATCATTTGGTATGTAACCAAAGTTAGTATATATCAATTTTGTACTGTAAATCTGAAAGAAGGAAGGTCCTGTAGTTTGTCGTTAAATGGAACAGTCCTTTGAAAAAATAGACATCCATGCTTCATGCTTTGCATCCCGTTGTGTCCACACTTGCCGTTCCGGGTAATGTTCTTCGTCTGTCCCCAAGAATACTTTTTATATTACATATAACTTAAAAGGGGGGGAAAAAAGTGCTGAAATAACATTTGGCAAGGAGCAGCATTGGAAATGTTTGACCTTGTGTATAAAACATGGAAACTGCTCGGTCCCGTCTGCGTCGGGGGTCTCAGATGGATTTCCTCCTCCTCATGAGCTGGTGATTGTCCGTGAAGCTGTGGAGGCCCGGGGACACCGAGCTGATGGGCGAGGGGAAGAAGCTGTTCTTCAAGGTGCTGGGCGAGATCTCCTCGATCCTGTACGAGACCGAGTGAAAGTACTGATTGGGGTTCAGCTGCGAGCTGAACGAGTTCTGATGGGAGAAGGCGCAGCCCAGGCCTCCCATCCCTCCCCCAGAGCTGCCGAAGTCATGCGAGTGGTAGTGCATACAGGAGCAGACCGACTGCAGGTCCGTCACCTCCGAGCGGTAGGGCTCGCGCCGCCGCCGGCCCCGCGGCAGCGACTCGTCCTGGATGTGGATGATCATGCTGTTGCGGTTGCCGGCCAGCGAGGCGCGCTCCTCGGCGTCCCGCCGCTCGTCCTCGCTGTTCATAGTCAGGAAGCGGAGCACCACCAGGTTGAGGAAGGCCCCGATCACCGTCAGCCCCACCAGGATGTACATGAAGCTGAAGGCCACGTACAGCGGCTTCTTCTGGAGGGCGCGGTTCTTCTGCAGCGCCACGAAGTCCCCGAAGCCTATCGTGGTCAGCGTGATGAAGCAGTAGTAGTAGGACTGGAAGAAGCTCCAGTCCTCGTAGTGGGAGAAGGCGGCGGCCCCGATGCACAGCGTCCCCACGCAGGAGAAGAAGCCCACCGTCACCATGTTCTCCATGGAGACGTCGGTGATGCTCATGCCGCAGCACTTCTTGATCCGCTTCAGCAGGTACTTGACAAAAGTGTTCATCCTCTCGCCCAGGCTCTGAAACATGACGAGGGTCAACGGGATCCCCAGGACGGCGTAAAACATGCAGAAGGCCTTCCCGGCGTCGGTCCCGGGCGCCGCGTGGCCGTAGCCTGAGGAGAGAAGGAGACGGAGAGCAGGAGTTAGAGACGGAGGCGCGTCTTAGCCGCCCGGGATCACCTTCTGTTTACAAACATGACCAAGCAAGAAATCTGCCCAAGAGTCTGCGGCCGCTGCCAACGGGGATATTGAATAGATGCACACCACAGAAATGTGTCTGCTCATTAATCTTATTTGGGCTCAAAGATTAAGGCGAGTGGGTCGTCCAATTAGCGGAAGTTTCCGGTGAGGTAGAGGAGTTCGGAGGAGGAATTGGAAAGGAGTCACGGGGGAGCCAGTGAAGCTCTTAGCTTAATTAAACTTTATCTTTAGGCCGCAAGCTGCTGAATCACACACAAACAGACTTTTGGTAACCAACCTGCGCGGCTAACAATAGGGTCCCCACGTCCGCGTGACAATTCTCTTTCCAATGTCGCATGGATGATTAAATGCGGCGGGCGGGATGTTTGGAGCCGCCGCATGAATGAAACACGCGGCCCCTGGAAACGTTGGTCTCGGAGCAGAACGTCGCATCGATCAGCTCTCCTCTTCGCCACAGCCTATAACCGCAAAGCTCCAACGCCAGAGGCATGGCCAACAAACACCCACCAGCAGCTGGCATGTGTTTCGCTTCCAACCACTTGCCGTCCAAATGGAGACATAATATTTTTGGTGCGCTGCGCGGCATTTTGTTTTTTTTTCTCTTTTTGTCCATTTATTTTTTATGCGTCCCGGGCAGGTTCCGTGTTTCTGCGCTGTCAAATATTGATTGCGCGCCCTCCCAGATGGCTCTCTACCCACTCCAGCATGCGTTCAGTTGTGCACTTTGAGAAAAGAAGACCGGCCCGCGTTCCCGATTTCCACTCGCAGCGGGCACGCACGTCTACATGTACGATGCATGTCAGCAGTCTGAGAATCTGCCTGTGGAGTGGGATCACTTGAATTTCTAAACATTTTCTAGACCCACAGAGGGTCAAATGAAGATGATCTAGGCAAACTAGACCTGCGCTCGAACAGAGCATACAGTAAGGATGCTTTCTGTAGCATGTTCTCCCTTGATCGATGCAGCAGCCAGGGAAACATGTTATCCTGCTGACAGACAATGGAAATGAAGCCATGACGTGTCCATGGGCCTTTCTCAGCAGATGTCGATGCTTCCCTGTCAGCTTGTTTCCCCCAGACTGGCTTATAAATTTCAACAATGCTGTTTTAGGTAATGTTAACCGTCACGAATAACAAAAGGCTCCAACAAAAGGGTCTTAGCGTTTTTATTGTACTGCAGTGCATTTGGGTAAAACCTCTCCTTTCCACCCCACTTTCTTTCCGTGTGATTAAAATTACATGAAACGGTTGGGGAGAATAGATATCCTCTATGATTTAACAGAGGCAACAGAGGCCAACCTGCAGATTACCATCCACTTCGGCCCTGTTGGCATCTGCAAGAAACACAAACAACTACAGATTATATCTCAAAGCGCACTTTGCTATTAGAGGGAGCCGTCTAATTCGGAGAGGAATCTATTGTGAAGATCTGACTCTGACACATACTCACGCTGAAAGACCAAACAAACACGAACCGTATCGCTGGCATTCTTAATGTACTGCGTGATCTTGCTCGCGCCGTCGCCCAGACGCTTGATTAAAAGTAATATTCCTAGAGGGGACAGGATGGAGGAGGCCATTTATATTCAGTTGATAGTAAAGCGAATGTTTACTTCACACAGTCTAATAATCCTGCATTTTCCTGCTTACTGATGTAGATCTCCCACATACTGTGCAGCAGCAGAGCTATAGTGGTTTTATGTTGCAACACCACAGCAGATCTCACCTGTCCCAGACACAAGAGAGAGATATATGTATATATATATATATATATATATATATATGTGTGTGTGTGTGTGTGTGTGTATGTATATAGTAAAGAATGTTTATTTCCAGAGCGTCCATTGTCTCTAACAAAAAACCTTGTATTGTATTTGGAGTCATAACAATGAAACAATAGTGATGACCGGTTATTTGTAAAAGAATGGCCCTTAATGTGTGTTTAATTGCGAGAAATAAAGAATGCACATTACAGGAAAGAATTCAATGAAACCTCTGTGCAAATATCAAGAAAATTAAAAAGAAATCATGATTAAAAAAATACCCTCCATATCAGTCATTTTACATATCCTCCCCCTACTCAAATATATATAATGGAAATCGATAGAACAAAAGTTGCTTTGACACCAAAGTTGTTGATCAGCTCCACTATATTGATCTGGACCCAGGAGGCCGGGAACTACCAGGTACAATCAGCAATAATGTAGACTGTTCTAGGCGAAAACAACAAGCAGCTAACAGCACGTTCTTCACACACACACACACACACACACACACACACACACACACACACACACACACACACACACACACACACACACAAAGGCATCAACATAAGCAACCTTATTGGAAATACGACAAATCACCACTGCTCTTTCATCCAGCTTTGTGGTCCCGCAGAATTTAATCTCGTTATTAGGAGATAAAAAGATGGTCAAGAACCTTCACATACAGTAAAGAAAACATTGTGTGCAAGATGGAGCAGAATATGCTAACAGCACCCGAAAGCACTAGTCGATTACAGTAACAGGATGGATTCGTATTCTGCCCAGACATCTGTCTTCTTCTCCCCATGCCTCGAAATTAGCAAATTAATTGATATTGATTCTTATTGCTCAAATTTGTTCTTGCAGACTAATTAGGGTGTAATGAACTACAGAGGCAGTTGTGCAGAAATGACAACTTTCATTTGAGTTTTGGCTTTTCGCGAGCGAACAATCTCGGTGTGAAATCATTGAAAAGCGGGCCTGACGTTAGTGTGAGAAATACATATAAATGGAGAATCTGGGAGGACAAGTCATTCCAGGTTTGTGTGAAACTATCCATCTGACTGTTGCGGTCAGACAGCAGAGTATTAGAAATCGATTCAGCAGTCACCGGCTGCAGGGTCACAGCACTTGTATGTGACTCCTGTTAGATCTGCCGTCTCCTGCCCTGGTGTTTGAAAGTGTCAGAGGCTCCGGGCCCACTTGCGTGCTGATTCGAGTCCTGACGTCTCCCAGGTTGTAAATGCGGCACATTTAACATGGATCACAGCGGCGCGTTTACTCATACAAGTCATGATCTGCAACATTTTTCATATCGCTCTGCCTCTGTCTAACGTGGGCCGACACAGGACAAAGGAATGGGGGGGTCGGTGAAAGCCTCTCTGTCTGGACACTTGTTTTGCTATTTGAGAGCAATCCATCTTGTGATGTACCTCACGAGATGATGAAAGAACGCCAGTGAAGTTATTTCTTTGTCTCTCGAAGCATCTCCTTCATGTTGTCGATGGTAGGGGTGGGGGGGTGCACGCGGTGCTCCGTGGCAGCACTGTGTAATCTGTTTGTCCCGCTATAATGACTCTATTATCCGCCATCGTCCAGGGAACGGGACGTATTTGCTCCGCCACAACAGCGAGCCGCCATGCGCAGGTGCCTTTTGTACTCATGTGTGCACAGGTGAACGCGTGTGCTGTGGGCGGCGAGGGGGGAGGGGGGGGCCGCGCTCCCCGCCGAATGATAAAAGGCACAAGGAAGGCGCAGCCACTCGAAGATTACATAATAAGACGCATTTGGAGAACGCAGGGCCGTGTTATTCCACGGGCGCGTGCTGAGTGGCGTATTTGCCATCCCTGTTCGCCCGCAAGCTGCGGCAGACAAGATTTGTTTCCAGAAACACGGCGGGCCTTATCAGCCACAGGCACGAGGATGGTCTGTCACAGAGAAAAGAGCCACATGCCACCAGCTGAGGAAACGTTCTCGTCTGGATGCTTATAAGTACGTTTGACGGACCGATTCTTCCTCCCTCGGAGATCGTTCGGACTTTTCAGCGTCCAGAGGGGTTGAATTATAACAACAAGGCACCGGCGTGACGTTTCATATTAGCAGCTACTGCTAACAGACGTCTGTATTGTTTATGGCGTCACTCGGAGAGCCACTTGCTAAAAGCTGGAATAAAACAAAATCCGCGGTCAATCTTTCAGAAAACTGACAAGAGAAAATATAGTAAGAGACGCATTTGTATTCCTCGGCGTGAGCTTCAGAGAGCCGCTTCTCTTTCCTCGTCCCGGTTTGATTTGTGTATCGCTGCACATCTGTTGAGTCATTCTTTAAATGCTGAACAAGCCGCAGTGGGAAGTGTGATAACACGTCCACAGAAAGGTGACTCATGGACACATTTTTAGCCTCACTTGGAGTGGGGCGAGATGAAAAGTGTAGCTCAATGCGCTTGCCGGTCACAACCACTGAATACGCTCTCTAGCCGTGTTTGCAGCCATGTCGAGGCTGGACTGAGCCACTGCATAGTAGCTGCTGTTTAGTGGTAAGCAAAGACAGAGCTGACGCTCGAGCTGCCAGGATTGAGTGGGTAACAGAAACGAGAGAATGCAAAATTGGCTTGGTGGTAAATACGTCCTCTGCATGTGTGCATGGGTTTTCCAAAAATATACATGCATGTCCAAAATGTGCATGCTGAGGCGATTTGAGACTCTATAATGCCCCTCGGTGTGAGTGTGAGGAGTTAATGGTGTGTGTGTGTGTGTCTTGTGATGGACTGCCAGCCTAACCAGGATCCTACGTGCACTGGAGACAGGCTCCAGCAGACCCCTGTGGCGCCACTGGGAACCAATCAGGTAAGATGACTGATGGGCTGAAATTGCAAGGTTAAATGTGAGTGGTAAATGTCCAGGCAGAGGTCCATTTGCTTTTGTTTTGTCATGACAAAACCCAAGAATATCTGTTCTAAGAGTGGCTGACATAAAGTCTCCTTATAACAGGCAACTGTCCCTGTTCTTTCACCTCAAGCTGACGAGGGCTCTCGATCACTGTGATTTAATTCACTGGTCAGGAATCTGAGACGAGCTCTTCTCCTCCCTGCTCCATCACAGTTCACACAAACTCAATGCAATCAGCGCAATCCTTGTCTGTCTTTTAGAACCGCTCCAGGACCCATCTCTGCCCAGAGTGCTTCATCTCCTAAAACACTCTTTATGTCTCTATTTATCACCCCATCTCTCCCCAGGTCTGTCTGCACTTGTGTCAGGTTCTTCCAGACTGAACGTGTCTTATTTCTAGCCAGGTCTGGAGAGAGTTTGTGAGTTTTCTGCCTGATATTTGATTGCAGATGAAATGATGGCTGCAGCTCCAGAGTGCCTCTGATGTTTTCCACGTCCATGAATACGCCGAGGCAGCTCTCATCATAAACGTTATGACTCAACCTGTGTTTGGCTCTAATCCACTTTACTATGACTTATTTTGAATGTCTGCCCACACCCACAGCGTGAGCGCCATAGGTGTGTGTGTGAGCGTGTGTGACTCATTGTTACTCCAGCTCTGAATTGACACAGCTGGCAGGCTAAATCCAATTATTATATCATTCTATAAATATTGGCTTTTTTTTTCCTCTCCTGTACTTGAAAAAAGGAACATCTCACTGGCTTGTAATGGCTTAATGAATTAACCAGCAGCCCACACCTTCAAAGACTGAGAGTTCAGACGCTGCCATGCAGCAGCCTCCCGTCTGCTACCCTGTGACTCAACATGAATCATTCAAGCAAATGAAATCTATAAAGTATTTCTCTGGAGCATGAAATTTTTCTGACTAAATAATATACCAGCAAAGTAAAAGTTCCCTGGTATTATTTATGAAGATTTTGGCAATGTTCAATGTGAAGCAAACGACTGCAAAACTGACATCGAATGTGAAAACGTCAACTTGGTTTGACTGATGCGGAGGCCAAGAGCGTCCCCGTATTTATTTTTTCATTTTACTGCCGTTTTCTCACGATGACAACTTCTTTTTTTCATGTCCTCGCTGTGGCCTCGCCCAAAACTCCAGAATAGTTTGCCATTCTGCACGAGAACTCCTCCAACTGCTCCAAAATTTTAAATCCTTGCCAAAAAGTCATATTTCTCCTTAGACTTTTATCTCTCTAAACTGACCTGGTATATTTCTGTTTCTATTTCTGTTATATTATTATATTATTAAGTGTATTTATTTATTTTTGCAATTGCATTGTCAATAATTGGAAAGCACTTTGGTTAAAGGCACTTTACAATATGAATAAAAATGACTTGACACTGTGGCACTTGGCGGATAAAACTATAGAATATATTATTATAATAACAATATGATATAATAATAAACAATATAATAACAACAACAGAATGAGTCATGGCAACAATGTAAGTTATTACATTATAATTACAGCATAATATTATGATATACAGTAAGTTGTTTTCAAGAGAAAATAGCAGTAAAAGGTTGCAGCTTCTGTAGATTGAAAGTTGGTGAGTCGTGATAAATGCATGGAAGTGTGACATCATCACTCGTGTTTATCAGACAACCAGACTATAAACCGTCCCACATCGATTGTTCCACAACATTCAAAATAAATGTATTTCAATCATCCATAAATTCTGAGCTCGCATCTTGAAACTGCATCAAAAATCACAGAGAGTGGGAATAAACTACAATAAAGGATTTAAATTTCAATATCATAAGACATGTTTTTTGGTTGAATGTGGTTGCAAAACTTGACTTATTTGGGCTTCAACCTGAGCATTAACAACTATCTTGCAGCTTTTAGTCAAAGGCTTTCTGCTTTCAGCTGCCTGCTTATCCCTGCATTCACTGGAAGTGTGAAGTTGCTGAAATGAAATAAAAAAACAACGAACACTGAAGCCGAGTGGAGCTGAGGATACCTCCATAACAGTTGATTTATTCGGAAAGTTCATCACTGTGTGTGCGACCCCTCCGAAGTTCCATATTAGATCCACAGTTAATATAAAACCATTGATCTGTGCAGCTTATCTTCTCATCGCAGAGGGCAGTTATTGGATAGGTGGATTTGAATTCTGTTTAGTCTGTATTCCTTCGCTCCACTGTTGTCACTTTCTTCCCATGCACCGTGACCATTGTTCTCAATAAAACCTGAAATGAAAGGCCTTTTTCAGTTGGCCTGACAGTTATTCCTGCAGTTGGAGAAGTGCTGACACTCGCTGGACATCCGACACCACTGCTTTGCCAGAGAATAGAGGAAACTTGTCGATGCCTCCCATCAGTTTTCAATGGACCTGAACACGTTCCCGGTGATATAATGCGCATCATTCATTATTCATATAGCACTATCAAGGTAGTCCCTCATTAACACCTGCACGCAGCCCGCTAGTTACCCTGTGTCTAAGTGTCAAGCAGTTGCTTAAACCAACACCGTCTCTGCTTGTTTGATCCGCGGGTTAATCTGTCCCGTATTATTTCAGGTGCCCCCGTGGCATTAATTGCTGCGGGCCATGGCATTATAATGAAGGTCAAGAAGAGCAGGGAGCACAGAGGTGAGAACACCTTGTTCAGCTCTCTGCCCGAGTCTCCACCACGTCACTGACGAGAGCTTAATGTGTCTGGGAAGTGGGGGCTCCATGGTTACCTGCGACAGGCAGGGAGCCTTCTGCTATCAGGCCTTTCTGGAACACCGTCTGCCCACAATTGCACTTTGTTACGGCGCCATAATGGTGATTCTCTTTCAGCTGCGAGTCACCCTAACTCCATTGTTAAGGGAAAAATGTCAAACATAAAATTCTGCCCTGACAGAGAGGCAATTCCGCTGATATCAAAAACGCCTGGCAGCGGCTTAGAAAGATCACATTTACATTTTAAGTGTTTGCCCGAATGCTCTTACACAGAGACGTGCGACGGTGGAGGAATGGCACAATTGAACGTACCAATCACAGACAAAACGCAGAATCAAACTGATCATGCAGTGTAGTTTAATGTGTTTTTCACTGACCAACATAAAAAACTGAAACCAAGGAATGTACACTCATTCTAAGAGGAAAGACAATAACCTCCTTCAGCTCTATTTTTTTGTTTGGCAAAGAAAAGGGAAAAGCGAGAAAGCACGAGTCCCTACTGTCAAATAATGGCTGAGCCCACAATGCTGTCGCATATGGTACAAAAAGTCACTTCTAATCAATGCAAACAGAGGGAAAGATGAGCATGAGCATTTCAACAAACAGCTGCCACTTAGGCTCCACCACACGCTCTAATACAAATATCAAAACTCAGTTGCGTGTTCATGTACAAGTCCAACATTCATCCTGCATTTTCAACCGTTTTGGTCTCCACCAGCCGGCACCAGAGGGAATCATCAGGCGCCTCTGTCGCTAACCGCGTTGCTGTGTTTGCAGCTTGTTGCTGACTGTGTGTCTGCCTTCAGGTGCTGAGTAGGTAACACCGAGTGGCTTCAGAGGAGCTTTTTCTCTTCAAACGGCTCCTGCGTGTGACTTCTGCATCGTTAAACCGCGAGCACATGCAGCAGACCTGTTCCTCCCTCAGCAAATTGCCTCGACGAGCACCGGCTGCATTTCCTTAACGAATACAGACACTCGTGGTTCTCGGCAAGGCCTGGTTCACTCTCCCCGTCTGATATCTTACACGTTAAAAGTCTACTGAGGGGGCTGGTGCGATGTCGAAACGACAGTTAGGAGTCATCGCAATGATTCATCTTGCCTGAGTACAAAACTTCATAAGGTTTAATGAGACTTCAAGAGAATAAGTTCGTGTGGTCGCAAAGACTGCTTTCATCTGTCGACAAACGTTTAGCACACTCTCTTGTGCGATCCATTATCGGTGTTGGGGAAAGTAACTATTTAATTTCAGAATACAAAATACATGCCATCAAATGTTATTTGTAATGTATTCTGTAACAGAATGAATACGACTTGTTTTCCATGTCTCACAACAACTGCAGGAGCACTGATAAAAATGAGCCATTGATACTTTAAAACCTTCCATCTAATCAATACATTTCAACAATGTAGCTCTAATCTCATTAACACATTTTTAAGTTGGAGCTGTGGCGGAATACATTAATGCATATTGCCTATTCTAAATATGTAACTTCCCAGTTATCTATCTATGTGAAAACAATTGCACAGATCAGCTATAGAGTGAGATAAAGATAACTGTAATGGATAAAGAGACTAGTGTCGTTTCTTATAAAATAAGGTCTCCAACTACAGTTCATGCACTTTCACAATATGAGGCTTCCCATTCTCTTCATTTAGTTTCAGTCACTAGTTGGCGATAAATATGATAAAAAACAGTTATAAATAAATTCTTTAGGGCCCATTTCAAGATTTAAAAGGCACTGGCTCTGCATGTCGATGGGTCACCCGATGAATGACTCCCTGGCAACTGCACTGAAACAGTGTGCAATGAGAGGCCGTATTAATAAGCTACTGGCAAACTTCCGTTGTTGTGATGCTCGGCATCAAAAGCTCACACCGGCTGCTTTGTAAAAATGGTTATTTACACACTTCCTGTCGGGGACGTCAGAGGCCCTCCAGGTCACAGCCTGAGCAAGCGTCGGAGCGCCTGCACCGGCAATTAAGACCAAATAAACCGCTATAAATTCTGTGCGCGCGCGGCGCTGCTTTGTTTGTGCGTGCCAGGCAGAAAATGCGATATCAGTGGCATTAAGAAGTGCGATTGGCGAAGCCAATCTATAATTAGGACGCCGCCTGCGTTCGCTTTCGCCGTCCCTGAGTTGCCTGTTTGCACTGGAGAGCTCAATTTTCCTGGAGACAAGGCAGACAGTTTACAAAAGGGGGAGGCTGAGCTGCCTGAACCAAGAGGCTGCTAATCCTCAGCGTTGCTCAGTGGAAGCTGGCCGCTGCCTCCTAAGAATGTGAGATTCCTCAAAGCTTGAGGTGGCGCCGATGTATGGCAGGTGGTATGTAATCCAGCTCTTGAGTAAGTCCCCTCCCGTCTATTCCAAGCGTAATTCCCTCAATGACACTGGTGGCAGAGGGATGTGGATCCGTTTATTCTGTGTGAATGGCTGCGCTCTCTGTGTTTTGGCGAAACAGGCGGCTCTCATGAGGCTGATGAATCCGAACAGCGGTAGCCGGATTCAGCGGGAAGCGCAACAAACAACCCCCCGAGGCAGCGCAGGAACAGACGCCAGCAGACACACATCGCCGAGACGTGGGACACGCAGGATGCACCGGGCGAGCGGTGCCTTCGCCGAGCATGGTAATGAGGGAGAAGAGAGGAGGATGCTGGGTGTGCGGAGAGAGCCAGGGATGAGGGTGGTTTGCAAGAAGTGAGCAGGAGTCGAACCTGACAAGCAGTCAGGCTAGGAGGAAGCACAAACAGTGAAAAATGAATAGCGGGCGGTCCAAAACGTGTAGGTGCTGCAACAAAAATATAACGTGGTTTTAACAGGTTAAAGGTCAGACACAATAGTTGGATTTGCATCCAGAAATCACCACAGCTGAGCCTGTGACCTGTTTGGCTGAATCCGAAAAGAGTAGTAACTCATTTTCTTCACTGAAAAACGTGTGCTCGTGTTTGTAAACATGGCAAATGTGTTGCACCCGCTTTGCAAGTTCAGAATTTACATCTGAAGCACAACACTCTCCTTACACATGTTGTACTCCTCCACATTAAATGTGTAACATATTAAATAGCTGCATCAGCCTCCATTTCGACAGTAATATAGAGCATCTATGGCACCTGAGCTACTTCTCAGACCTTCTCCTCAACAGGACTTTTCCCAGTGGTGGAGTACTTTTTTTCACTCGGCCAGTCCTATTTTTATGGAAATATGGGCCATGGACAAGTTTTCCTCAAGAGCTGACCCTATATATATTGTTCAGCAAACACCACAGACTATTCAAGAGCTTCTCTGAAATATTCCTGTGTAAATAAACCCAGCTGGCTTTGTCAGATTGCACGTCCCTGGTCGCTCAACTTCAATTCACACTCTATGACATGACCCATGTGGCACACAACAGCCTTTTCAGTGCATTTGTTGTCGGGATACATTTCAGCTTCGGGTCTGAGCTGAATTATTTATCCGTCTCTCCCTCTGAGAACATGCGGTGTGATATTATTTATTGTGCCTGAAAACCTCCACCCCGAGCACACGTAACGGACACACGCTGCGGGAGGACGACGGATTAGTTCGAGATGGGCAGACGAAGAAAGTGTAATCTGTCACCCTGCGCGGGGAGATTGCTCCCCAACACATGTCTGCGCGTGAGCGTCTTTGTTTTATCTGAGAATCAGATTCCAAGACAATTTCAATTTCAATTGTAATGACAGTTTGAGACGATAATAGAACCATTTGGCATGATTTAAAGAGGCTGTGCTGCTGTTACAGTTCTCTATTTATCTCTCCAGCACTCCTTCATACACACACGCGCGCGCACACACACCTCTCGCTGTCGACTGCCTGAAAACTACCAATCAGCAATGAGCACTCGGCACCTTATCAGATAGTCATTGTAGCTCCTCAGTTTTATGTGTGTGCGTGTGTGTGTTTTGTCTGTTTTTTCTCCCTCTTTTTTCCTGTTATTTTCACTGTAGCGCCCCGCAACAAGGCCCACCCGGGAGCAATTTCGGAGATAACACGCCGCGGGGGGGAAGGTGCGCCTTCACAAAGGTGACTGGCGCTCCCCGCGCCGCTTCAAGGCCACCCCGCGACGCCGTATTTCATTTGACGGGACGTTTCACTAATTTTGTCCTTTCTGAATGCACGCTGGGAGGCGCCTTTGAAGTCTCTGCTCCGCAGACGGCTCTCAGACTCGTCTCGGAGAGAGAGAGAGAGAGAGAGAGAGAGAGAGAGAGAGAGAGAGAGAGAGAGAGAGTCACTACGTGACTGGAGCCGTCTCCCCGGTCCAGATGTGACGCAGTCAGCGGTGCGTCGCCGCAGTCGCGCGGCCCTCCCAGCGGGCCGCCGCGCGCGCGCAGGGAGCGGTGCTGGGGATTACACAGGTCAAAAGCGCGGGGTTTGTTTTGACGTGTGAATTAATGTGTAAAACCTATATTTACCCTCCACGAGCTGAACCCACGTTGAGCCCAGCATGGGCTGTTTCCAGAGTGGCATTTAGGTTCGGCTGTGGCTGTTGTGGGCTTGTTTTCTCGCGCCGCGCCCGGTCACATTTAAGCAACAAAAAAACTCCTTGCGCTGAAAAAAATGTGTCCTTTGACAGAAAAATGATGGCAGACCGGCCTGGTTGATAAAAATGAATAATGTGCGCTGGCCTACAAGTTATTTTTTGCTACTGTTTGTCATTGCCAGCTTGCAAAGTACAAGGAAGGATGAAAGGATCATTTATTTGTTTAGAATTCATAACAACTTGAGACTTTCTAGGTGACCATGGTGACAAAAAACAATAATTTGTTATTTTCATATCTCTCTCTCGCTCTCTCTCGCTATATATATATGTGTGTGTGTGTGTGTGTGTATATATATATACACACACACACACACACACATACAGACACACATATCAGTTCATTGGATAAAATGGTGGCCCACTATTAGTCCAGCTTGGTCAATAAATATTAATTGTTATTGTTGCTCATTAACACAATGAACAATGAACACACAGTGAATAGCCACATTCTCTTAACCTGTTCAACCTGTTCATTCATTCATACTCCCAAAAAATACTGAGCTGACAGGCAGTTTGAGTTTGTTAACACTGGATATTGGCTAAGACCTACCAGCCTCAGTCTCAGCAGGGTGGAGTGGAAGTAAAGCAACACAACTGTGATGCTACATGCACATTATTTTTTGCAATGAATAATTTATCATTTTTTTCTGTCACCCTTTCTAGTAATGTCTTTTGTCTCTCTGATGTTTATTCTCTATTTTGTAGTTTTTTCCCTCGTTTGTACATTTTTGTTGTACCTTTTACCCCATAGTACAATAACAACAAAGGGTATTCTATTCTATTCTATTTTATTCTAATCTATTCTATTCTATAGCTGCACAAATATACCTCTGAGCCCAAAGCCCCCAGGATGTGTGCTCAGTATTCATAGGCATGTAGACAGTAGCTCACCATATCAGACTGTAATGCATGTATTTATTATTAATTCAAATTTTCTAGCAGCTAAGAATTGCCATCATTTCTTGCATGTGGTTAGTCTTTATTTGAAGTTATCTATATCTCTACACGGTCTTCTCTTTTGAAACATGTCTCTCCCTCTCCCCTCTCTCATTCCAGACCAATCGGTCGAGGCAGCTTGAGGTTTCTGACCGGTGAAAGCCACTTTTCCTCCTGCCACTGTTGTTTACAGCTTGTTCATTTGTGGGATTTCTTGACCTTTTTTTTGTTTGTTTATGTTTGCCGGTTTTACAGTAAAGTGTACTTTAAATGAAGTTGAGTTGAAGTTTAAAGTTTAATGTTGCTACCCTGAGTAAAAAATGTCGTGAAACCAAGATGCATTTACTGTGAATAAGCCTACTAAGTAAACTGCTGGATCTGCAATTGTTAATTTTCAGCGGGACCTTAATTGCATGTTCAATTAGCCTTCTTGCCACAACATTGCCCTCGCAAAGCTAATTACAAAACTTATTTGCCACAGAGGGGAGAGGGCAGCTTGTTCACAGTTTGCGGATCAGCTTTGACCTTACTTGTAGTAGCCACACACACACACACATCCCTCTGGTGAGTCTGATGATCAATATTATTATTATTATATCAGACACTGTGCTTCAGCCCATCCAGGCTGATGATTTGCCATTCAGACCATACTGGATGGTGCATCATGTGGTCGACACCTCTGCATCCACTCCGCTGTTGGCTCCATCCAGTTTAAAGTAAAACATATTGAGTTCTTAAGTGACATTTAGCAGAGAGCGCGGTCAGATTACTCAGGCAGCCTCACTGTGCAAAATGCCTGTTTCCAGAAACAGATACTCCACCCTTTAAGTTATTTCATCAATATACAGTCATGGAAAGCGTCGATGCACTGTCAATAATGCAAAGGCCAGTAATTAGGGCCGTGCAGGCGAGGCTTACTTGGTCTTAGCTGACAATTATGGGCCAGAGCCCTGTATGGATTTCTGCTTTATCACTGAGAAGCTTCTACACCCTGTTACACCACACAGCTTGCACCCAATTTAACAGCTTGGAGTTCAATTTGTGGCCTCTTTTCTGCCATTGAAACGCTTGGATTTAGTACAGATGTTGCACACATTATGCTTGTATTTTGGCGAGATTATTACTCCACCTGTAACAAAGCCAGTCTTATCTCTGGAAGCAGATGGAGCATTTTAAACTAGGACCTTTTGTACAGCTCCGACATAAAATGTACATTTATCACGCAGGACCTAAGGAACACTTGCAGTGGTTGTTGTCAGCAGGTTAAGTCAGCACGGACTGAGCCCATTCGCAGTGTTTCCAATGTACACAATGAGCAGAGAGAAATAAAGCAGAAGCTAACATTGTTGTTTCCGACCTCCCAATCAATACAGGTCTAGTCTGGCTCCTTTTCGCTCCGCTTTTGGTCGCCACCAACCCCTTAGGTGGTTTTTCACTGCTGCCAAAGAAGTAAAGTTATGGACTGTTAAACTAAAAGAATGAGATGAAATGTGCAGAGGAAGGAGATTATTCTCAGAGGTTTTTCTCTTACAAATGACCTCTGATCACGCAGGTAGGCATAACACCCATGTAACAGTAGTGAGTATATATATTATTTTTTTGTTAAACCAGGCATGACCAGTATTCACTTGTAACCACATACATCCTGTTAATTGCTTTGTTATTTCACTGTGCTCTGCAGTGTTTCCTTTTACTGTATGTGATCAGTGTCAATCTCAAAGTGCTGGCTGCACTAGAAGCACTTATCAGTAGTTGAATCCTCAACACTTTTTGGTATTTATAAAGACTTCACAACCCCAGGGCAATATGGCTGTAACAGAGCCATATTGCTGGTTGTTCGGGGACCAAAATATTGACTAAAATTAACATTGATTGCTCTCTGGCTCCGCTGATAGAGATACAACCCAACAAAATAGGCCTCGGGTGAAATTAATCGTAACATTAAGTCCAATTCAGGGAAACCTGGAGCAGCAGAACAGCATCAGCTCTGCTCAGTGTCGATAACTGTCGTTAACTTCAATGCATAATCTCCTCACGCATGCCATAAAAAGCCAATTAGACCAGTGTGGGGAGCATTACAGCGGATGATCTCTCTGGCAGCTGCAGCCCCGTGCGGTCATCATGTCTTCAGACATTTAAAGCGGCGTCGCGCTGGCATCCTGCAGCCTGCAGCACACTGCTGCTTCTGCTGCTGTCCCAGGTGTCACCATATCCCCTGTTAGGCCTCACCTAATGAAGCTCATTGCCCAGTGTTGGTAAATATGGCCATGGAGCGCTGCTAAGCAACAGGCACTCACACTGTTCCCACTAAAACGCACCTCTCCCCCAGAGAAAGTGACACCACTTGGCCTGTTGCACCCTGCCTCCTCCCTGCCTGCAGACCTGGAGCACGGGCGGCTTTTCACTTTGAGTCACGAGGTCGCAGACGATGCCTCCCGTATTTCCTTTCATTTTGACAGAGACAGACGTGATGTTAGAGGATCCAGACCACAACCCGGCTTTTCCTGTTCCCTCCCCCTTTGTTCTGGCAACCTGTTCTGCTTTTAAAACCAACAAGCAACGCCTCAAAAGTAATTAAGCTTTTATTTACACAGATCGCCCCAAATGGCACAATTGCTCTGCACGAACTGAACACCTGCTGCACATGACCGAGCAGCCTCACGAAGCGCAGGTTGCATGATGCAATACAATACATCTGCGCGTTTTATTCCTTTTCACTATGCATAAATTAATATTCATACAATTACGGACCAAAATATGTCAACGTGTACACAATGCTGTCACACAAGCTTGAGGTACTGTCAGAATCACAGCCCTCCTCCTCCTCCTCGTCCTCGTCCTCGTCCTCCTCCTCCTGCTGCTGCTTTATTTGTTTTTTGCAACCTATGTAATTCTACTGTCACTGCGCTATCACACTGTATTTGTTTTCCACCCTCTGGGGGTACCGCATTTAGTATCAGACACACTACTGCTGTATCACAAAACGCTAGCGGACCACACACTGCGCGCAAGCCGCCGACGCTGATTTCATGCTGCTGTTCCGCGGCAATAACTCATACAGGAGACCACACACTCCCACTCCTTCCACAGATGGAATAAAGTGGTTGTGATAAGGCCGTGTGGGAGTGCATTACAGTGTAGAGCTACAGAGGAAGAGATGATTGTCCAGGTCCGGCCGCAGAGAATTAACAGCAGGTGGTGGGGATGGAGTAGCCTGGTCATCTGTGCTTTCACTGTACCCAGAGGCACATTACGTAAACTACCCCCCCCTCCCCTCCTCCAAGGGCTGAGCGTGCACCTCCTGCAAGGGAATAACGTGTCAGGGAAAGGAATGAACACGCCGCCTATGAAGAAAACAATCGAACCGAATGCAAATCCGCCGAGGAGCAGCCAGCAGTTTGGCAGCTGGGGAGCGCGACGTGCTGACTCACCGTCCGGGGCGGCCGGGGCTGATCTAGCTGCCACCAGCAGCCAGGGGATGACGTCAAGTAAATGTCACAAGTTGTGTTGCAGTGCCCACTCAGGTGGCTGTTGGATTTTAGGTGACACAGTTCAGCTGGTACTGACAGCAAATCCAGTGGAGGAGGCCAAAAATAAAAACGGTAGTGCCTCAGTGGCTTCTTCTCCGATGTGTTGCTTCTACGGTTTGTGGCTTGTCTGAGTTTGGAGTTTGTGTGTTCCTGCAGGGGGTTAAAAGGCTGGATCAATGCCACCCTCGTATCTGTCCATTAAGAATGGAGCAGGAGCCAGGAGGCAATTAACTTAGCATAAAGACGGAAGGTGGGGGTGAAGAGCCCATCCCAATGATCTCTGTGGATCATCTAACACAAAGTGAAAGCTGGACAGGCACAGCCAGCAGGACGGAGGAGCAACAGCAGAGCAGAGGCAGAATATAGGACTACAACCTTTATTAAAAAATCATGTCTATGACTTTTATGATATGGAGGTTTGCAGCCCGTGACTTCCTTTCTTTGGCTGTAAATCTTTACGGGAGCAAAAGTTCAAAAAACTAGTTATTGTAAAAGTCCATCGATGCTTAATAAAGAAGACCATTATAAGACTATAACACTGGAAAGGTTGCCAACACACAGATGCACACTTATCAATCTGACTGTGTCACATATTTGTTGTTCCTCCTGACAACTCTAAATCCAGCCACATATATATGTCATGACACACAATTTATTTGATAGCCAATGAATTCTCCTGGGCTGAGCTGCAGTCCTGCTTGACTCTCTGTCACACTGCAGTAGTTAACTGACAGCCAGTAAAAATATATTATATATGTAATATGTGTGATTTCAAAATATCACTGTCTGCAAATCTTTTCTATTTCTATGTATTTGTATGTGTATGCATTTACATGGCACCCTTTGAATCACATGTGCTGTACTACATAAATAAGACTGAGATGTTTGTCTGTTTCTCACTTTTGGACTTTGTTTCTACCAGCAGGGGAGAGAGGCCTTTGAAGAAAATGTTATCGTGCAGAAATTGGGGCTTTTTTCAGGCCCGTATTAATATACATTTGGTGCACTGGTGAGTTCTCGCAGCTATTGTGGGACACCTCGCTGCATGTGGGACTGACTAAGAATAAAGCCTGTGTTTTCCAGGCAGGAGGATAGCGTCGCGCCGTGCCAATGCGGTGACATGGCTCCAAAGAAACCAGACAAAATAGTCAGATGGCAGGTTGCAAACTGGCGCGCGCTGGGCCGAAATGGAATGCACTAAAAATGTGGGTAATAAATATGCATCTAATTGTAAGCGCCACCCAATTCCTTCTTCCAAATAAATATGGCTCTGAGCCTCAATGTCCCGCTGCTCGTCTCTTTTGCGCCGTCAGACGTTTAGAGAAATTAACTAGTTGACACAATCGTACTGTTGTGCAAGTTTAATGTTCCTTCTCGTGCAATCATCGGTTGCAATAAACAGGGATTAGCCATTACGCTTCGCTCCTCGTAAATTAAACAGCTCTCAAGCCCAGTATGCTAGTCATGAGATCACAAATCAATATTTCAAGGGAATAGCTGCATTCCTTTTTTTTTATATAGTTAATAAGAACACCCCTCTGCAGCGGGTGTACTTGTTTTTATTTTCATTGTAATGAACAGTCACATTAGAGTGGGAAATAAAGGAACGGCTGTGCTGTGGTTTGTCATTCTCACAGTTCGACCATCGCCTCTATCAAATATAACTTTTATACTGGCATCCGGCGCTAGCACGGTGTGCCAGGATGGTAATAAGTGTGCTTGTTCTAAGAACTGCAAGGCACAGGGGTTCAGCGTGCACCACAATTGATAGAGCTGAAACAGGTGCATTGATTTCCTGCGTTATTCTTGTATTTTGACATTTATTGCCAACGGAAGTGGACAAAAAAAAGCCTGGGACATTGCGAGCAAGACATTAGAGCCCGAGCCGTGTGTGGATATGTGAGAGATGTGCTCGTCCTTCTGCTCAGCTTTATCTGGGCAGAGGTGGAGCCTCTACTGTCGCCATTTAAAAAGAGTGTGAGAAGAAGTGTCTCACAGACCTGTTGTCATTGGGAAACACTTATCTCTGTGATGGAGGCGTTTCTCTTCACACAGGTGAGAAGGACATTGAGCAAGAGCCACAGACATCTTCCAAATGGTGGAGGAAATCACAGACACACTGAAATAGCACACGGGAGGAAAAAATATTTTGTTTGTGTGTCAGTTTCTGTATTTTCAGACCACCCCTTTTTTGTGTGCGTTTTTAGCATTGGTCTCTTCTCTATTTGCAGCTATGTGATTGATACTTGACTCTGCCTCAGGCCAGCTGCTGGTTGGAGGTAAAAAAAACTCTGTGATGACTGACAGGTGCTGAGGCAGAGAGTCAGGCTGACTGGAGGGGTCCACGGCCCACTTTACAGATGCACATTCTGCCTAAAGGTGAATGACACAGTAACTTCAAAGGTCCTGTCTCCAGGTGGGCTGTGTGTGCCTTATCTGGGCTGCTGTGGATGGACATTCATGCCAGGTTCTTTATTGCACCCTAACCTTTTTAGCACAGCCCGGAGAGCACACCAGTGCCGCATTTTATGGCACATTTTATAAGCATGTGGTCTATGGAATAATTGAATCTTGAATGTTGCGTCTTAAAACCTAACTACACTTGAAATGTCTGTGATGACTGCACAGAAAGACAAGCGCACACAACTGTGGAGACGATGATGGCGGAGTTGGAGCAGGAAGTGAGTCTGTAAAACGTGTGATCGATGTTTACAACAGACAGTTTGGCACTGGGGGAGGTGCCAAGGGATCGCTAAAGTCTGAAAGAAGAATGGATGAAATCAAAGCAGCCGAGGCCAAGATGTCCTTGCTTTTAGTCTCTGGTCAAGCTCCAAAAAGACTGGACGCTACAGCCCCCATATATGGGACACTGACTGGACCATCCAGCCTGAGTTAAATGTTAAATGTGAGTTCAGGCAGTATAATGAAATATATTTGTGGTTGTGTTAACCAATGCAGTTAAATTTAGCAAGTACCCGAAAGAAAACCTACACAGACGTATGAGGCGATATAAGATATCAAGGTACCATGTCACCCCACTGACAGACGAGAGAATGTTTCAATTTCCCAGCACATGCATGTTAACTAAACCTAAGACAGTAATTGCAACCTTAAATTGAATCAGATCTTACACAGCTCGGTTTAGTGGAGATTGTTGATATATTTACACCATTGGAATTATTGTCTGACTTCAATGCCTATCAGAGCCACAACCGACATTAAACAACTGTTTTCACAGGCTTTTAATGTCAAGTAAACTGATTTAACGTGTGAAATCATACGAGCTCCCCATATAAGACGGGGACGGTTGAGCGCGCCACCATCCTGTATCTCTGCCTTGCTGACAAATGACGGCTCACTTCATTTGTTTTCTCTTTTAGGACGAAGCCACAGGGGCAGACTGTGCTGCAGTGAGGGACCGTGTGAGCACAGTTTACCCTCTGAGGAGTGAAAATAGACCAGCCGGCTCCAGAGCCGGCGGCTCCCACAGAGAGCATCAGCTCCACGGGAACCCATTCCCATCGATCTGTGTGGAGACCTCCATCAGGCTCCCGGTAGGACACTCCGGCAAAGTGAAAATAATCTACTGCCTACAAAGTGCAACCGGGGTGAGCGCCTGGAATCATTTTTCAATAAGCGGCACCGGGAAGATGTATTTACAACGTACACGTTTGGAGAGTATGCATCCATCCAGCTTCATAAGGAATGGCTGCAGGCTGTCAGGGTGTCCAAATACAGTGTTGATTTGATCTCAGAAGTCGGAGATGTGGACACAAAATCTCCAGTGAAGAGAATCACAACAGTCCATTAATCACTGATTGATGCAGGTAATGTGGTTCTCATGATGGGCCGAGGGCTTTTCAGAGGACTTTTCACTTATTTATCAAATGGTCCTTAAGCTGAAATAATCAAAGTGCAAAATCAATTTGGGAAGCGCTCTCATTTAATTTGTGAGGTGACCCTTCTATGCAGTTCACACCTATCCACCACTCTCACCAAACAAAGTGAAATGCTCATCATGATATCAGATATGAGACACTACAGTAAGCAATGACCTCGCATAGCTCTGCATTTTCAATAAGCCTTCAGCTACTTGTGAAAACTGACTTCTGCAGTTCTGAAAAAGGCCACTAGGAGCAGGCTCCAAAAGGGAGTAAGACATCTCAGACCTAGAGATTAGATCTGGCTTCTTCCTGTAATGTCTCAAATCTTTATTGTGGTAAAATAAATGTTTGTTTTATAGATGGCTTTCCTTTTCTTACTGCAGAAGTATCTTGGAGATGGGTGAAGGCATGGCCACCGAGCTTTACAATGAGCAAAGTCAGATGGATTCATGTCCTTGGGTCCATGAATGTCCGTACAAAACTCCACTCCGTTATTGAGATCAAAGGTCATCGAATGACAAACTTATGCTGCCGTCCCTGGAGCCGCGCCACCGGAGCAACTGAAACACTACAATCTAGATGTTGTTTTGGAAGAGGAGCTGAGAGCACAAAAACATTTTTCTGACTTACCACCCTCTGACACCAGCACCGACTCAATAAAACAGAGTCACATGAAAATGTCAAGAAATATTCTCTGTGAAAGCTCCCTGTCAACGCTCCCCTCACCGGGACAGTTTCATTGTCAAACAGATGTTGACTCAAAGAAACAAGTATTTCAAAGCCACCTGCATCGCTCGGCACCACCAGAGGCCAGGAGACTCGTTTTGGTCACCTGGTCCTTGAGGAACAACCATATGTTTTTGTGGAAATGGCTGGAGGCTGAACACGTCTCAAAATGAGACAGAAGTCGATCCGATAGCAGCAGGTCTAAATATGCGAGCTGTGCCTCTGTAGAATGGGTTAGAAGAGATTGACAAAAGCAACAAAGGAAAGGAATAAAAAACCTCTACGAAAAAGATGATAAAATAGATTAGAAGGTAGGGTGACACAATGGGTTGGTGAATAAAGTCGTCGTATCACAGCAAGATAGTCCCTAGTTTGAATCCCCGTCGTGATAAGGGCCTTGCAGTGACTTTCTGTGAGTATCCCAGCTTCCCCATAGTCCTAAAGCATGCACTTGGATGGATTCAAACATGACATAAGACCATTAATCATTATGTAAACGCCTTATTATGACACGTCATGCACGAATCGCCGGCTTCTAAAATATGCTCAATCACTGTATCGACAGCTGTTTGAGGAAGGAGCCTGAATCCAGATGTATTGGAGATTTACATAATCCATACTGAGTAATGGGAACGCCGGGGATGCTACAGCCTGTGTGCCATCAGGGTAATTCGGATGAGCAAGCGGGCGTATTGACCCTCCCCCCCGGTCGAGCTTTTTGATGTTCCAGTGAGAGCCCTGAACAAAGGACACCCACGCAGCTGGAGGACCATCAACAAGTTCTCTTTGGGCACGACGCAAACTCTGCCACCTGCCAGGGAGAGCGGCGGGGTAAATTGCCCTCCTCTACAGAGACATCGTGCTGTCCCTATAGCTCTCGCACGGTCGATGGCCAATCTGTGTGCACCCAGCCTCCCACCCAGCGGCCCACCTCACCGGGGCTCACACACACACACACACACACTTAAACACACACGCAATCGTCACAGCCACGTGCTTCGCATCTCTCGGACCCGACCGACAAGCGTTCCCTCGTCAAGATGACACGCCGTGTGTATCAGCCGGCTCGAGGACGGCAGCTGAGCGGGATCAAAGGGCAGCTTTTAACAGTGCATGGCGCGTCCGACAAATCACACACCGCACGCGCTATTGTACGCAAATTGGCCCTTGAAAGCATTCAGCGCCATATGTAACCATATCATTTTGTGGCTTCAGTCCGACGTGTTCCTTAAAGGTCATCGAAATCACTGGGATTAAATACTTTTCTGTCCCGCAGATGATTCCAGACACGTTTGACTGGGGATCAAACACAGCTATTTGTATCTATAGAATAGTAATAAGTACATTACATTTACAATTACAGTGTCATCTATATGTATCTCTCTCTCTCTCTCTCTCTCTCTATATATATATATATATATATATATATATATATACATTATTACAGCCTTGCTTTTTGAATGGATTGATTGGCCTCTCAGCAGGTGAATTGTAAATTGGAGGCAATGTGTGTGTGTGCGTGTGTGTGTGTGTGTGTGTGTGTGTGTGCGTGCGGCTCCAGAAACTCCACAGAAAGACGTGTGGTCCTGTAAGTGGCGGTTGCCGCACAGCGTAATGGAAACTATGAGTGACACGGTGGCTCCAGCAGAGACACAGCATCTGACTCATCTTCACAGAGCACTTTGATTAGAGTGGACGGCTGATTCACTCATCTGTGAGGACGCTGCACACTCCTAGAACTGCAAAAAAAAACCACACACACACACAAACAAGTATTTGAACATTATGTAAATAATCGTCGACTGACTCCGGTGAACTCGCTTGTTTACTTAGGATGAAAACATGATGAGATGACCGATGTTTCTGTTTTAATATGGCCACAATAGATGGAGATACCACATGCAATATGCTGGTGACAAATCCACAGAAAATCATGCAACTCCACCGTTCCCCTCATCTCCTCGGGGTGTTTTTCAGCTTTCCAGCTCATTGTTCTTGTGCTGCAGCCCACAAACTGCAGATATTTTAGGCAAAAATGAAAAGCTGTGATGAGCTGACTGTACCTGACTAGAATCACAGACTCACAGGAGCCTGGGAGAGTGCACCTGCAACTTGCTGGACCAGTTAAAACTTGTTACATTTTGCATTTGATCTTTGATTCAAGCTGGATTTCATCAACTTTGAGCCAGTTTGATCCACTGAGTCACCATGTCACCATATGTGACCAAATCTGCTGCTCTCCATAGAGAATGAGTGGAATTCTGCACTTCAGATGAAATGACTGAGTGATTAACTATTAGTTATATCACATTCAAGAAGTTAAAGTATTTTATGGTAAATTAACTGGGCAATTTTATATTTATTTTTCGCTTGTTTTGTGTTTTGTGTAGCAGATTCACTCAGATAGGGTTAGGCTTAGGGTTACTAAACCTTTAAAGCCAATAGGCCTTTGCCTCTGACACCAGGAACCTGTTACATGTGTGTGTGACACTGACCCTTTAATTAGAAATGACATACATGACGCTCCGACAGCCTGTAAAATATGCAATCAACTGTAATTCTCCCAACACATTTTACATTCGGCTGTTGTCCACGGCAAACGTATTCTTCATTAAAAAGCAATCGTGTTTTTGTCTGCCGTTCAGTAGCGCCTTAAAGTGCTGCTCGCCCCAATTAAACCCCATTAGCCTTGGTCTCAGGGAGGGTTTTGCGCTGACCATCCTTCACCCGCCTGACAAAAAGAAAATAAACACAACATTTAAAAAATGAAAGTTTAAAAGTGAACTGTGTCCATCTTTAAACTCCAATATGAGTCACAGTATGGCCGCGCTGATATTTCCAGACATTGAGCAGAGATGACTTTCTTCTATTAAAGCCGTCTTTAGTCTCTCGGCAACACGAGAACACGCACACGCGTGCACGCTCGCACACACCCAGACTGCCGCATGCTGCGGGAGTCCTCCTCCCTGCGAGCAGAGTCGAGAGCACCTTGCGCTCGCCACATGCTGTCATCGCTAAGTGTCACATTCGCTGCAATTAGCGTCTGGGATAAACAGAGGGGAGCTGCAGGGCCGGCCTGGGAGGGAGGGGGGGGGGGGAGAGGAGAGGGGAGGAGAGGGGAGGAGAGGAGAGGGGCATCAGCTGGACTCAGACCTGCTTTTTAGCTTTCTCTCGCGCGCTCCATGGAAGGACGAGGGGGATGACGTCAGGCCACCATCGCCAGAAGTTCTCCTGGTGCCGACTGGATCATTCCTCGCTTGTTTCAGTGCAGGCCCGGGCGTCAACATTTTTCATGCCGCGAATGCCCCTCCATTATTATTATCATTATCATCATCGTCACAGCTGCTGCAGACACCTCGGCTGCCCCTACCGCCATCGCAGCCACTATTAGATTTTAATGACCTGTTGATAACACTGCGTCAGCCAGACACACTTTCAAAGAATTCGGGTATAACATCGCACTGCTGCTGTGATTATGACTGTGGCGAGGCGCCTCCGTCTCTCTGCAGGGGGCTGATGCAATATTGCCTCGATCACAAGCTTTTATTCCGGCTCTAATAGAGACTTCTTGAAACCGAACTGACAGACAAGCATACGCTCATTAAACACGATTTCCAACACCTGACAGATCACATTTCACTTGGCTGGAGGCAGATCCTCAGCCGCACGCTCGGGCTGTATAGGTATTTTCCTTTTAGTCACCCAAGGATTGAGAGCGATCCTAAAATAAGTCGTTAGCTTGTTTTGCACTGGAAATAGACCGATGAATTCACAGCTTGAATGTTTCCGTGAGATGTCTCAAGGTAACCCTGAAATAGCAGCGATGTGGTGCTGCCTGGAAAAGACATCAGCCGCTTCACTTGGTATTGTCGTGATCTGTCTATTATACACACAGTGTAGGAGTTGTCAGTAATTTGTTTTCTTGAAGGTCTTAAACTATGAAAACCAATTTTGACTCAAAGTGGAGATCTATAGTCGTCAGTTACTAGTGCCATCACCATTACTACTTCTCCTACCATCAGTCCTACTGCCAGTAATGTTAGGACTACCACTGCCATCCATCCTGCTGGTAGCACTGTTTCTACTACTGCTGACACTGTGATTCTCTGCCTTCACCCTATGGGTGGATAGGCCCAAAATGAGTGAGAGCATACTTTAACTTTCACCTGCAGCACTCTTGAAACTGTTACAAGTATGACAACCATCTCTCTACGCTCCTGCTGGTGTTACCAGAGCAGCTCCAGCTTCTACTCCACTGGCTCCTGCCAGTACTGCCCCCTCACACTTCTGCAAGAATGTTTCCTGCTCTTGTTTCAAACATAAGCACACTTTCATTACAGCTGAAAAGGCTCGAGGATGCAGAAGATCAGTCCAGACTCTAGATTGCATTATTTTGTGCACTTCTGCTTATCCGTTTATGTATTACTGTATATACTTTCTATTACATGTTAATACATGTTAGAGCTCTTTCACATTTGGACATTGTGTTTTTCCTCTGTAACTCTGTCTCTTTTTTAAAAAATGTTACTGTCCCAACAATTGTTAATTTAATGTGCTTCAACAAACATCTCAAAGTTAACATGGCCCACATTGTTAGCTTATCTCTGTGGCTGAGGTTTTGCACAATGCTTGCCTCAGTTTTCTGACTTTCTGTAGTAAATCTAGTTTTGTTATTTTAAAGAATGGGTAAATGTCTCTGGAAAATCACCAAAAGGTGCCGGTATCAAATCACACGCTGCCCGCTGATGAGATTTCTCAGTACGAGCCTGCAATCATTGAGCAAACTCATCAAATCAAGGCTCCTCAGCCTGAAGACATGGATGGCTGGGTCAGATGCTGCCCGCCAGTAATTCTTGGCTTTGGGTTAAACCTTCCAGCAGAGACAGATAAAATGGCTCTGCCTTATGGAGTCTGGACGGTGGGCGCAAATTACAAAAGAAAGATATCAAAGTGACATCAGGGCACTTTCCTGTGATTGTCTTAACTTCATGCTCCGAGGCATCGAGAAAACTCAATCTGCCGTCGCCTGCAGGGGTGTCTCTGAACACGCTGTACCAGCAGAATCAGACCTGATGTCCAGTTTGCCCGCTCTCAGCTAATCTTGGTTTATGTAAAAATGTCCTTGAGTCTTACTCAAAGTTTCTCTTTCGCTGTTCACTCAGCTGTATTTCAGACGTACCGCTGCCCTTTGCTCCAGTGTGCAGCGCGGGTCATTTAACAATAACGGCATGGCTTAAATAAGCCTCCTTATTGTTCCATATTTTTATTCTCGTCAACAAGCCCCACGAAAACAAAGCCAATGATGGTCTATACCTCCCCCCTGCCCCAGCCCGTGCTCATGCTCTCAGCCTCCCCTGAGGATGTAAATCTCCGAGAATGGCTCACACACGTATACTTTCATTTTCAAACTACAGACTCAGTGACTCCTAAACCAGATGGACGCAGTGTAGGGTTGCTTTTGTTTTTCTGGTTATTTTCTCGACAGCATTTTCAGCACTTTTAGTACCCCGTCGTTGGGCTGTACTGCAGCAGAAAAGGTGGCTCATGACAAAGAGCAGCATTTCTACAAATGTAGTACTGCACATGTCAGCAGGGGGTCTTTTCAATGCACCTTTGTGGCTTTTGAAGAAGAGTGCAGCTCTGTGATAAAGAGCAACAGGATATGGTAAATGATATTTGTTTGTGGGATTAGTTCATTATTTGTTACTGCTCTGCCCAGGGCATCCATCTGTTTTCTTGACCGAGCTGTACTTGAACAGTGTCGCAGGGCTGTGGTGGAGCCAATCCCAGCTCACACAGGCTGTTTGGAGAGGACCATGGACAGTTCACCAGTCCATTTTAGGGCATGCACACCCACACACACACGCACACACACTCTCTGACACACACTCCTAGGGGCAATTTTAGAGTCTCCAACTGAGTTTAACATGTATGTCTTTAGACTGTGGACTAACCACTAAGCTGGCATATAGCATTTTAGTGATAATAAAAGCTGTACAACATTAGCAGCTGTTTAAATAAGATGACACAGATCCTCACTATAAAGGCTTGTTAGTGTTTCTTTGGAACTATGTGACAGTTTGCCAAATAAACAAAAGCAACAAAGCTGATTCTCAGTACAATGAATTGCCTTTTTGCGGTTGTTTTAGTTGATTCACAACAGTAAATATGTGACTCGAACTCTGTAGAAACTGATTCTGGATTTTTAGTTATTATGTGGAATGATTTGTTCCTTTGAATATCAAATTATGTGCATCGTCAAATAAATCCCCTGACAATGGAGTCCTATTGGGAGCCTGCACACAGTTAGATTAGTGCGGACTAATCAGCACGCACTGCTCTGCGCATCGGTGTTTCTTTTGCATGTCTCTATAACAAAGCTGACGTTTGGATTTGGAGCAACGAAATGAATTTCTTGCAGTCAGCGGGGGGGGGGGGATCACATGTTCTGCCAGAGTTTAGCAGTTTGCTTCAAGCAAATAAACACGGCTTGTGTGGTGGAGGGGGGCGGGGAGGGGGGGGGCGTCCTGTAATCTGCGCCTCCTCCCCTCCCTCATCCGCAGGTGGATGCTGGAAACAGAAGCTGATGTGCTGTGGGGAAGAAAAAAAGTCTAAATGTGTTCTTACTAGTGTCGAGAGCGTGATAATGCAGGGAAGCGGCCTGGTCCGACAGAGGAGGCACAGTGGGCTGCGCTGAATGTAACCACTTCACAGGACATGAATATTACAATGGCTCTCCTTGCTGTAGCCTAGAAACAAGGCTGATCCACCTTCTGCTCTGTGCTGCGTCCCTTTTAAGTGTTGCCTGGCAAACTGGAGGACAGGCCTGGTGCATTAGTCCCCCCACTACCCTCCCACCCCACACCACACTCCCACAACCCCAGCTTTAAGTCCTCATCTTGAATAACACTATCTGACTTCCATAATGGAGAAGGCGCGCAGCTCGGTGACCTCTGCTCGGATCAAACGCTGCGCCACGCACAGTCCACAGATGGGAGCTGATTGGAGAGCTAGGTTTTCACTGCTTTTCTGCCTTTAAAGAAATCCAATTAACTCCAGCTCAGTTCCCTGGCTGCTGTGTTAATTAACACGCAGGGAAGCGGCGCGGTTTGACGCCTAAACAAAGGGAGAAAGTTGCTGGAAATACATCTTAATGACGCAAGTGCAGCATCAGAGGAGCTGATGGACTGCTGCACTGTCTCTGGAAGCACAGCATATACACAGTTATATTGAGCACGCACACACTCTTTTCTTTTTCTCTTTTTTCTCATTTCCACTGAGCCTGGTTGTTGCGCAGCTCTGTGAACAGGCACCACCTGTTTGTAGCGGCGCTGCTCCCAATCATGCATTGTGTTCAAGGCACGAGGAGAGGAGCTGTTCCCGTCAGCACCACCCGTCACCTCCTCTATGGGGGCAGATCTCCTGTACCTTTTCCTCCTCCTCCCCCTTCACCTCCTCCTACTCCTCCGTCCAGCTGCGCCGCCGTGACGCACCGCGCAAAAGTTGAGCCACAATCTGCGCCCATGCGGGATGTGTGTGTCCCCATGTGTGTGTGTGTGTGTGTGCCTGCGTGTGTGTGGCAGGCTACGTCATCCCCTCACACTTATTTTGCCTAAAGGTGAATTGCAAAATGCACAAGCCCCGGCGCAGTTCGGCGCACAGCTCGATCCTCGCAGCGCGGCACCAAAACTTTGCCTTCATGCTAAAATGTCAACATGCGTGCGCGCGTGCGTGTGTGTGCGTGTGTGTGTGTGTGATCCTATTTTCCACATGTGCCTCAGCGCCCCCCCCCCCCCCCCCCCCCCCCCCCCCCCCGCCACCTACACACACACACACACACACATACAGATCCCTGTCCTCAGTCTAACCCTCACCCGTCCTGTTGCGCACCTGTGTGGCGCGCCCCGGGGTGCGGGCTCCCGGGTCCCGCTGAGACACTCACCTATGGTGGTGATGACCGTGATGGCAAAGTAAAAGGAGCCTGCGAATTTCCACTGCACGCCTGCCCTGTGCGGCTCAGCCTCCATGATGATGGTTTCCAGCTTGCGGTAATCCTCCTCGCTGATGTTGTACTTCCCCTGCAGACGCTTCTCCTCCGCCTCCAGCTGCTCCTTCTCCCGCATCTCGAAGTCCGACTCCAGGGCGTCGAAGACGGCGGCGCCGACCAGCAGGTAAGTGAAGGTGCAGACGATCAGGGACAATGTCCGCAGGTTCTGCCGCTTCATGGCCAACAGGAACCGGCGGCCGAGGGGCTCATGTCCCCTCGGGGTCCCCGGGAAGGCGCAGCAGGCGTGGGGGAAGCCGTGCGGGCGGCGCCTGGAGGCGGGGGCGCAGACAGGTGCGCCCCGGAGGCGGTGCTGCTGCTGCTGCTGCTGGTGCTGCTGCCGCCGCCGCTGCTGCTGCTGATCCCGCACACAGCAGCCCAGATCCGGCTCCTGGTTGGCGGAGAGACACAGGAGACTGCTGGATCGCCTGGACCAGGAGCCCTGCAGCCCGAAGACCCTGCGCAAGAGCTGCCCAAGCCGAGTCCTCCCGGTGCGCAGTGCCATCAACAAGCTGCACGCCTGTTGGTCTCCAGTCTCCCCAAGTCAACAACACTGGTGTGAATAAACGATCCTACCCCCCCACCCCCCGGCCCCCTCTCTTTCTGCCGCTCTGCCTGCGATGTGGTGTTAAAATGTCCTGGAAGTCAGCATCTTCCTCTGTGCCAACAAGTTTGAGCCCCGCACCAACCTGTTCCTGGTGACAGCTTCCATCCCTCCCTCCATCACAGCACAGTCAGGTCCTCAGGAAGCCTCCTCATCCTCAGCACACAGAGGTGCTGAGTGGGGCGCAGTGCAGGAGCATCAGGTTGGGCCAGAGCACACAGTACACACACACACACACACACACACACGCACACACATACATACGCTCACTCTCAAGCACGCACGCGTACACACACACACACACACACACAGCCAGCTGTTCCCCTGCTCCGCTCCGCTCCAACTCACCACTTGTTACAGCAAAACAGAGAAAAACATATTCCAAGAGCGCAACAAATCGCCCACAGCAGGCTCCATCCCAGAGAAGAGTTTCCCAGGAAATACGATCTAGATGATGCTCTGGGAGGAAGACGCAGCAGCAGGAGGAGGAAGAGGAGGGGGAGGAGGAGGAAAAAGAGGAGGAGGAGGAAGAGGAGGAAGGTACTTTGAGGCAGGGAGTGAGGAGCGGCTCCGTGGCCGCACGAGTGATGCCCCTCTCCAGGACAGGACTGCCTGCTCATCACTTTCAGCTCATTCTGCACAAACACAGCGAGGAGGAGGAGGAGGAGGAGGAGGAGAAAGGAAAGGCGTGTGTGTGTGTGTGTGCCTGAGTTTAACCATGCGTGTCACGGAGTGTCTCCTGTTTGAAAGCTCCACATTTTGTCTCCACACACTCCAGACTCTCATCAGTGGGCGTCGTTCCTCCTGTGTGTGTGTGTGTGTGTGTGTGTGTGTGTGTGTGTGTGTGTGTGTGTGTGTGTGTGTGTGTGTGTGTGTGTGTGTGTGTGTGAAACAGAGAGAGAGGAGAGAGAGCGAGGGAGAAAGTGTGCGTGTGTATGTGTGTGTGAGCGAGAGAAAGAAAGTGGGTGCGCGTGTGTCACGTGTCACGAATACCAAGACACCCCCACCGCCACCCACAAACACACACACACACACACACACACACTCCGCAGAGGACCCCTCCCACAGTGACCCACACGCAGAGACACACATGCACTGGTCTCACTGGTTCACATCAGCGCTGTACACACGGAGCTGTCCGCGGTGCTGAGGGCTGACACACTGCTACGCACGCACACACACACACACACACACACTCAGGCAAACACGCACACACCGACGTCATGCAGCAGGGAGGGAGGGAGCCACACAGCGAAGTAAAGTCCAAGCGCTGAAGCTGGAGCTGAGCTGTAGTAAGAACCTGTAACACAGGCTAAGTCCAACCCTCCCCTTCTGGTCCTGGTCTGGTTCAGCCTGGAAACTGACACAAATGCATATACTGTAATCTCTGTTCGTCTTTCTGCCCAAATGGGTTTGATAGAAATGTCCACATAAGATCAGCCAGAATTTATGCTGTTAGTTTATTATACAACCTATCTATAGACTGTTTTTAATGCTGTCTTTTAGAATATTTTTATAGCCAACATGTTGGTTTCCCCACAGTGGGATAAACAAACTGCTATACATAATGATATGCTAATCGATTATCAGCACCTATTGTTCAAGCTCCTGGAGAAATAAATAATGAATAATAGTTGTGGGCAGATTTATCAAACTGTGACTGTGAATATTTCACCCGGTTAAGAATATTAACACAGTCCTGAAACCAATAACAAAGATAAAGGTGAGCAACAATGAGCTCTTCTTGGGAGGTATCTGTCCTTTCTACTTGTGAGGCAATTATGCAGGAACTGTCCTGTCCAGCAGCTTAGGCACAGCTCAGGTCTGAATGCTTCTGTCGTGCTGAGCAGATCTGTTCCACGAGAGGAGCGGTTTAGTGTTCTCCACCTGTCGCATGGAAAAGCCCCAGTAATATCACTTCATTTGTGGTATAATTGGACTGCTTTAAGAAACTGGAGCAGACGGGACAGAGAGCAGAGAGACAGTAGACAAGTCAGTAGCAGCAGCTCCAATGGCAACAACATTTATCTTCATTAATCTTCATTATCATCATCATTAACAACATAATTTTTGGGTCAGGACTGGAAAATGTAATACTAATATGTTAAAAAAAAGTGCATTAAATGCTGTTTGGTGCATATCTACTACCAAAAATACTCGAAATACAACATTTAAGATCTATTTTTTTTACATTTCTATTTTGTTATAACAATGCCCCCTTTGCTCTCTATTCCGGACTGCAGCAACACGAACAAACCCAGTTCCCCACAGGGATCGATAAAGTGTTTCTTATTCTGATTTATGTTTCGGGTTCGGCGTCGTGATGTTTTTCAACATCTGTGAAACGGGTCCTTTGTTGCTCATTCTGGATTTTGTGTTTGTGCTATATCAGGTGGGCGGAGGAGGACTATTAAACTTTCACGACGGCGTCAACATGAGATGTGTGACTTCTCGCTCGTCTCATCTCGGGGCGTGCGGCGCAGAGCAAGGCTCATGGACGGCCCTGCTTTGCGCCGGGTCCTACATGTGTGTTGCCGGCTTTGTGATGCTGCGCCTGAGACATCATTCATCCGAGGCGCTCTGACTTCCACACCCGCTCCCGCCCTCGCCAGTCGGATAAATAGAAAATGTTAATTAAACCTGAAAATATGAGCATGAATCATGCGTTTTTTTTAATAAACGGAGTCGATACCAAGTGCGGAGAGTCCTTACATTCTGCAGATTTCAACAGAAATAGCTCTTAATCAAGTTTGCACTTACCCATTATTCATGCACTGTATAAACACACACACACAGACACACACACAGGGTGGGAGGGGCTGCAGTGGGGGGGGTCAGTTGGTTTCACGACAGAGTTTCGTGCCCTGGGGCCTCCTCAGACCCGAGTCCTGCCCTGCAGAGAGAAAAAGGAGAAGGAGCTCTTGTCGTTTCCTCCGACAGGCAGCGGGAGTGTCTGCCAAATGGTGAAGAGCCCGTACCAACAGCCCGTCTCAGTGCTCAAAGTGCTCTTGAGCAAGGCAGTTAATCCCCCCCAGCTGCACGGCCGCTGTTATGTAACTGACACATGATCCTGACAGCTGAGCTCCCCCCCCCTCCGAAACAAATATGATGTTTCCTCTGACGGTTGTTAAGAATCAGACTTCACTTTGCCAAAGCCAGAGTCTGCAGACTCATTGTAGACATATTATTAGACATATTAAGACTAAAATGGCCTTTTACGACTGCTATAACTGCGGCTGCAGACAATGTGAGATGGATGAAACCCATGGCTGAGCGGGAAGTTGAGGTTCTGGTTTGGACACTGGTCTCAGAGCTGTTTGCACAGTGGTCTGCGTGTTGTTTTGTAGCACTGCTGCAATGATAACTGCACCATCTTACTGCAAAGTTCTTTTTTTCCCTTCCCAACGTTTTTGATGACTGCTGTATCTTTTTTTTTATTATTCATGTCTCAAACAACAAAAACTTTCAGCCGGCAAAGCCCCTGACATCTTAAAACAGTCCACCCTCCTGGTTTTGAAAGTTTGAAGTCGACACGTGACTGATTATCTGCAGGGAGAAGTCTCGGCTTGAAGACGCAGCTGTTCCATCCACAGAAAAGTTGAGAAAATCCCAGAGAAAAAGAAACCTGGGCTATTAAACAACACAGAAGTCAGGATTCTAGACTTTTTAATCTTGATTAGGATTGTTTCAGTTGTCTTCCTTAGTTCATGAGAACAAACAGCAAACAGGTTGAGAAAAAAAAGGATTGTCAAGACTGTACATGAAATGTCCCACCTGATACATGATATACGATATGATATACGATGACAGATAGCGTGGATGAAAGCTGGGGAGGACATCCTCGCTGTGATCCACCTTTCCCAACATTCCCGTCCACTGACTCGTCTCCATGGCACCCAAGCCCCTGAATGGACACAGAGCATCTGCTTCTTTTTCTCATTTTTACCAAGAGATAATTAGACAATAAATCCATAAAATCACTTCCGGCCTCCTTCTCTGAGCTAAGACGGCTGCCCATACGACCAGTTCCCAGAGCAAATCCTGAGGGAGCACCACACACTGGGGAGAGGGAAAGTTAAAACTCTTATTTCATTTGACTCATTTGAGGGTTTAGCACTCCTATTGGAGAACAATTTGCTCTTCTTTGTCGGACTTTATTTTTATCTAATAGTAAGCGAATTGTCACACCTAAAATTTGCATGGAAAGAAAGTAAATGTTCCTCCAGACAGGGCAAGTAACAAGTCAAAGCTTTTTACCCGCTCCCCAGAGGACTGTTGTGGCGTCGTGTGAGCTTTCCGAGGTTTGCTCACAAAGATTTAAGATGCTCCTTTTGTTCCCTGCCCGTGACTAATTTCAGGGAGGGGAATGAAACGAAACGAGAAACACGACTGTCCGTCCTGTGAGCGCCCGGACGCAAAGCAGGAAGCCGCGGAGTGCGGCGCGGCGCAGGGGCCGCGGCGCAGCCCCAGAAGCAGCCGTTTAGGAGTGGAAACAGGTCCGCTAATCAGCGGCGTCTGGATCTGCAGCCGCACTATATTTAGCCCGCGCTTTTCTCACATCTCGAGTTCCCCGCTCAGCCCACCTACAGAACTCCTGATGCATTTCTGGAGACGCTGGGCGGAGGAGGATAGAAAGAAAGAAAGCAAAAGTTTAATAACGGCAACTGTCTCCATGGTGATGACAGTGAACACCCCCTACCACCCCAACCCCCCCCCCCCTCCACCCCGTCACAGGGGGGGCCTGCCACCGACTCACTGAGGCCTCACTGAGGGCTGGAACACGTGCCACCATGTGATGTGATGATATGAGGTCACGGGATGTGAACTGACAGCGGCCACGCCGCACACCGAGCCGTGAAGGGTCACACGTTTGGGGCCCCAGTCCTGGAGTCCTGGAGTCTGAACGCAGATCCTATTCTTCTGCTTCCTGTCTCTTGTTTAGTAGATTTGCAGAGCTTGAATGTTTTTAAGTCTAGTTAGAGACTGTAAAAATTGCCATGAGTGTGGGGGTGAATGCTGTGTGTGTCCTGCGACAGACTGGAGACCCGTCTTCACCCTTCACTCTCTGCTGCTTTGTACCAACAACACTGTTGTGGTGCAAAGCTGATGGATGGCTGGAAGTGAGGCTGTGTTCATGTTTTTGTCATTTTTCAATCACACGTTATTTAGCCTGTTGCCCCGTTTCTGCATTATGTGTTTCACATCCTGGTCCTGGAGGTAATACCGTCTGTAATAACAATCAACACCTCTTGAACCAGACGACGTGAAGCGAACGGCGGCAGTGAACAGAGTGTGGTTGTGTGAGGACGGTCTGTGTTGGTCTGGTGATCTCGTTCGAGCTGCCTCCTCCTTAAAACAAGTGCAAATTGAAGCCTACTGTGACAGCCTGGAGTTAGCCCGCTCCTAATATTTGTTTCTATAACGCGCCCGTTTCGGCTTCGTACTATAGATTTTGGAGGAGCGGGATGACAGCAAGCGGATAGCGTTTCCCTTGTTTGCTTTTTTCTCCCCTCAAGCCGACCCCGATGTCTCTGCTCTGCATCCAAGCATCATATCATCATCCGCATGTCAATAGCAGCAGCGCTAACAAGGCCGCCATGATGGTCGGTGTTACTGCATCTACAAATCAACAAAGTCAATGCATGCCGAACGCTCTCTCTAACTCCTGACTGTCCCGCTTTCAGTGGATGTGATCACAGCTTTGCTCTGTTGTCTCAACTAGAGTCCGCACGTGATGCTCCTCTGACTGGTCATCATCCACGGTCTTTGTGCCGCGTGGAAATGAGCCGATCCAGACCAACAGCCCCTCTCCTCCGTGTCACACAGGCCGTGATTTATGCCTCTACGCGAAC